>JANZXP010000196.1:5181651-5192669 GCA_027576715.1 Erythroxylum flavicans | reverse complement strand
ACTTTAAAATACTCCTAACCCATTCCAATTTACCAAAATGACCAAAATGCCCTTCCCATAAGTGAGGGGATGTTACAGTAGTCATTGTTCTATTAAAACTGGACATTAATAGAATGCAAAAGATTAGCACATTATATGTTTGTTCTTACAAAGGAAGTAATCAGTCTTATATATTAAAGTATAGAGATACTTAAATAAACATGTAGATGTTTGTTAGACAACAAGTTCATCGATTACTTCCTTTTGTGATAATTGTATAAATGACAATTTGACAAAATGACATACAAGTTCACCGATTACTTGTATGTCTATGGAATTCTTATTGTGATAATTGTATAAATGATCATTTGACTTGATGTCTCCAATCATTTGATACTATATAGTATCATTTGATACTATTTATGACATACTTAATCATGAGTCGTTTAATCGGTAGTCATTGGATACAACATGAACTATATGGAAGTAACTATGTGATCAAGATATGATTCATCACCCTAAAGTAGTTAGGGAGAATGTTTTATTATTCTCTATTCGTATTGATTCGGGAAATCTTTGGCCAAGGTGGAATGATACTTTGTAAACATTTTACAAATGTCATTAATTGAGTCAATAGTTAATGACAGAGAACTGATATAATTGGACTAAAAAATAGTAGGCATTAATTCCAGCTATTTTAATCGAAACATTGTATGATGAAATGATTAAATTTTACAAAAAATCATACACGAAAAGGTTAGTCAAAATTACTTTGACATTTCTAAATATTTGAGTGATCATGATTTGTTGCTAGAAGCTAAAGTTGATATATGATTATAGATTATTTTATTGGAAATTTACAGATAGATTAAAATGATGTAATCCATTAGGCTACCAAATATGTTAACAATGATTATAAATTATAATTCTAATTCATAATTAGAACTAGATGATTCATAATTCATAATTCATCTAGTTCTAATTATGAATTAGAATTATAAGTTATAATCATTGCTAACATATTTGAGAGCTTGATGAGTCACACATAAAGAACGAGTTGAATAGGGCAAAGATATTGTTAATCAATTTGAACTTGATTGTAAAGTTTGAGAAAATTTATGATTAAATATGAGATATTTAATAAATAAGGATCAATATGAGATATTGGGTCTTATTTGAGCATAATTGGCATTTAATTAGAATTATTTGAAATTCTAATTAACGTTTAATTGAAAATAGAATTTAATTTCAATTAAATTACTAAACATCCAAAAACTTATTATAAATATGCTTAAGCTCTAATAGAGTTAGCACTTCTTGCTTATCCCTCTCTGTAACAATTACAAAATTCTTTTAACCTATTCTATGGATACTGTTAGAGGTAGAACACTTGTGCGGCTACGGTGGTTACGATGGATCAGTTTTAGAAATAATTCTAGGGATACGACAAGAAAATGATCAAGTTTTATAATAAGGTACGAGTTAAGATTTATACTTTATTATGGTTTATGTGTTAATTGTTTTATAAAATTAAAGCGATCTTGGTTTTTGAAAAATCAAAATATAAAAAATTTTGTAATTATTCCACTACGGTCAGGATCTGATCCCTTATCGATTTCCTAACAATGATCCCTTACGAATGCTTACTTTTGATCGGTACAATCAATTTGGGTTTGTTGTTTTTAAGGACAAGTTTCTAGCTAGTAATTGGGTAATTGTGTTGGTATCTTAGTGTATGAAAAAATTTTGTTATTATTCCACTACGGACGGGATCTGATCCCTTCTCAATTTCCCAATAATGATCCCTTACGAATGCTTACTTTTGATCGGTACAATCAATTTTCGGTTTTTTGTTTTGGACAAATTTCTAGCTAGTAACTGGGTGTTTGTGTTGGTATTTTGGTGTAGTGAGCATGGAACATTAAAGTTTTTTCTTTTTTTGGGTTTGTATTTAGTTTCAGATACATTTATATGATAGTTCAGTGTTATTTATGGGTATATTTGATTTATTTTACCATGACTAATGAGCAGAAGTCAATTATGGTTACAAATGTTATCCTAGTGATGTCTAAGATCACCAAAAATAAATTGATAGGTTTTAATTATCTAGAATGGGGCGGAAAAAAAACTAGCATTTGTTTTCAGAGTATCTCTAAAGATGACCATTTTATAGATGATCCATCGACTAATGAAGTAAGAAGAGAATGGTTGAAAGATGTTGCTAGGTTACTTTTACAAATTAGGAATTCGATAGATACTCAAGTGGTTAACATGGTTAATCACTTTGTGTATGTTAGGGAATTAAAGGATTATTTGGTTTTTTTTACATTTGGGAAAAGAGAATACTTCTCGTATTTATAAGGTCAACAAGAATTTTTATTGGGCTGAATAACATGATCAGTCTCTTTAAACCTATTTCATGAATTTTAAAAAGGTTTGTGAAGGGCTAAATGTCTTATTACGTTTTAGTTCTGATATCAAAGTACAACAAACTAAAAGGGAGAAAATGAAAGTCATGAGTTTTTTAACAAGCCTCAATCCTAAATTTGATACATTGAAGCATTAAATTCTCTTAATTGTAAAAAAATTTCCTCTTCAAATGAGGTCTTCAATAGAGTACTTCGTACATAACATAGTGTTATTGTTGCTTTATTTATTTAAGTTTCAAAGTTACTTAGAATAATGGAAGATCACTCAATCGAAATCAAAATAAAGGAAGCAATATAGAGGGTTAGGACCAGAAGAACTAAGATGAATATGCTAAATTCATTTTAGTTCAAGAAGTATTGAAGAGCCCTTCTAATTCTAGCACTGCTATTGCTAAGACAGGTAATTTCGATAAATATCTACTTTCATCTTCTAGCATCCTTGTTTATATTTTTAGATTTTATTTTCTTCAAATATTTCTTAAAATTTTTTTCTTTTCTTGTGAGTTTATTGTAAATAACCTCTCTACTATTTAGGAGTAAGGTCTCGTATTTTTAAACCTCTCCAAACTCTACATCTTTACAGGATTTTTATTGGGATGTTGTTTTATTCTCCAACACCCAGTGAGTTATTGATTTTGGTGCAAATAATCAATGACAGGTAATCCTAATCTACTTACCACCTTTAAATCCTATAATTCTCCTTCCAAAGTTATTTTAGCATATGGTTCTACCTCATTTTCTCTTGGTTTTGGAATAGCCCATTTAACTCCTTTAATTTTCCAATTATATATTTTAGGCTTACCAGCTTATTCTTTTAATTAATATTTGTTAGCAAGATTACTCAAACTTTAAATTGATGTGTCTTATTTTTCTCAGATTGTTGTCTCTTTTAGGATCTTATGACGAAGAAGATTATTGGTAGTGGACATGTATTAGGAGGTCTCTATGTTTTAGATATTCTTGAGCAAATGCCTAAACCATTGCTTACTCTGTGATCGTAAATCATTTTGAAGCACACTGTTAGTTAGGTCATCCTTCTCTAATTATGTTAAAGAAATTCTGATTGGAATTTGAAAATGTGTCATCTTTTGATTGTAAGTTATGTTAGTTTGTAAAACATCATCATCTGCCTTCTAGTCCTTGAGTCAATAAAAGAGACAATTTTGTTTTGATGTTTAAGGTCTATATCCCATTGCACCCAAGACTAGGTTTCGATACTGTGTTGCCTTTTTTAATGACTTCTCTCAAATGACCTGACTTAATGAAAAATTGTTCAGAATTGTTTTCCTATTTTATAGCCTCTTGTGCTGAAATCAAAACACAATTTAATGTTTCTGTACATAGTTTACAAAGTGAAAATGCCAAAGAATATGTTTTGGATTCTGTTTAGACTTACATGCTTAAAAAATGACATTCTTCATCAAACATCGTATGTGCTCCATCTCAAAATGGTGTTGTTAAAAGAAAAAAATAAACATGTTCTAAAAATAACCAAGGCACTTTTGTTCAAAACAAATGTCCCAAAGTGTTTTTGGGCTGATGCACTTTCAACAGCTTGTTTTTTGATCAACCGTATGCCATCATTTACCTTTCGCCATAAGTCTCCTTATCACATCCTTTTTCCAATCAAACCATTGTTCTTTGTTGAACCTCGTATTTTTTAGAGTAAATATTTTATATGTGATGTTTGTCCTTAAGTCATTAAATTAGATCCTAAGTCCATTAAATGTTTCTTTCTTGAGTATTCTAATCTTTAAAAAAGGTATCTATGCTATTGTCCCAATCTTATTAAGTACCTTATGTCTACTGATGCTATGTTTATGAAACATTTTCCTTATTTTCTTGCCTTTCCCAACTCTTTTAATAGTTAAAGTAAGACCGATGATTTGTTAGTGTATTAAATCACCTAACAATTAATAATTGTTACTCTGGCACCTACCATTTCGGCATCACCACCACTTTCTCCTATTCATTATATTTATCTAGAAGACGACACGTTCCTAATACGCATTTAGCACTATTTCCTTCTTCAATGTTAAATCCTATTAAGACTGAACTTGATCTTCCAATTGCTCTCCACAAAGGTAAACACCATTGTACTTACCCAATTTCATCTTTTCTTTCTTATGATGATTTATCATCTTCTTTGTACTCTTTTGTTGCCTCTCTTGACTCTATATCTCTGTCCAAAACTATTCATTAAGCCTTATCCAATCCTAGCTGGTGAGTGATAATCATAGAAGAAATCAATGTCTAGATGCTAATGGTACTTAGAATTTAGTGGATTTACGTACACAAAAAATGCTATCAAATGCAAGTGGGTATATGCTATTAAAGTCAATCCTAATGGCTAAGTAACTTGACTTAAAGCTCGTCTTGTTGCTAAAGGCCATGCGTAGACTTCGGTGTGGACTATTATGATATTTTCTCTCCTATGGTGAAGTTGACCTTGATCCATTTGTTTACTTCTATGACCTTTTCCCATTGTTGGCCTTTGCATGAGTTAGACACTAAAAATGCCTCCTTATATGGACACTTGCAGGAGGAGGTTTGTATTAAGCAACCACTTGAGTTTGTTGCTTAGGAGGAGTATGAGAAAGTGTGTCATCTTTGAAGATGTCTATGTGGTTTGAAATAGTGTCCTTGTGCTTGGTTTAATAAATTTAGTCAAGCATTTAAATGATTTGGAATGAGCAAAAGCAAGTCTGATCACTCAGTTTTCTATAGACACTCTACATCTAACATTATCATTCTAGTTATGTACTTGGATGATATTGTTATTACTAGCCAGTAACGTCATGAGAATTTCATCTATGAAAATGTTTCTTTATAGCCAGTTTGAGACAAAGGATTTAGGGGTATTAAAGTATTTCTTGAGAGTTGAGGTGACAAGGAATAAGAAACGTATCTTTTTTATCTCAAAGGAAATATATGCTTAACTTGTTATTTAAAACTGGGAAACGAGGGGTTAAACCATGTAGTGCTCCTATGTCACCTAATTTGTAACTCACATAAGATGAAGTTCTTGTGAAATATAGAAGACTATTTTAGAAACTAAACTATATCACGGTAACTCATTTTGAAATTGCTTATACAGTTGGCATTATGAGTCGATTTATGTATTTTTCCAAAAGTTCATCACTGGGCCACTTTAGAGTAGATCTTGTGTTATTAGAAGGGAGCTTTCAGACAAAGCATATTATATAAAATCATGATCACACTCGAATAGAGTGCTTTTTAGATGCAAAATAGGCAAGATCTAAGATTAATAAAAAAATCCACCACAGGCTATTGAGTTTTTATTAGAGGAAATTTGATCTTATGGAAGAGTAAGAAATATAATTTTGTATCTCGTTCAAGTGTAGGATCAAAATATAAAGCCATGACATAATCCATGTGTGAAATAATATGGATATATCAATTAGTAATTGAAATTGGTTTTAGAGTTTCAATGTCAACTAAGTTATGATGTGATATCCAAACAGCTCTTTATATAGCTTCCAATCTTGTGTTTCATGAATGAACTAAGTATATTGAGATTGATTGTCATTTTTCTTGTGAAAAGGTGCAATAAAACTTAGTTTCTATGAGATATGTGAAGACTAGAGAACAACCAGTTGACCTATTTACAAAATCTTTAAATGAGACTCGGGTTAAATATCTTTGTAACAAGCTAGACATGATTAATATCTATGTTCCAATTTAAGGAGAAGTGTTATAGATTATGTAAATAATCATAAGGATTTCTGTTAAGATTAGCTTGAATACAGGGATCAATTATAGAAATTAGATAACATATTAAGATCCCATCTTCTGTATAAATAGAGGACTATAAAAGATGAAAAATTGTGAAAAATATTCTCTCTCTCTATATATGTTTACAAGTGCCGGTACAAGTTCTAGTAAGATATTTTCAATTTTATCCTCTCAACATATTAAAAGTTATGTACTTGTTTTGTAATTACAGATTTTCAAAGTTCATTTTGCTCAAACTCAAAATATAACTTTGATTTACGGCTAAGCAAAAACTAGTTGTTGTGATAAGTTTTAATTTGGGGAACCAGTAACATAAAATATGTTTAAACTCATAATTGGTAAAATTAGTTAATAGGATGTCTATGTATGTATAAAATATACTTTTTTAAAATATAATTCATGTGGCAAAATACTATATATATATATCAGATTGAAAGATTTGTTTTCACGAACATAAAAATCAAGATGTTCATTATGCATTAAAAGTTTCAACTCAACGAGCCAGCAGTAGGAATATTGGAACTAAATTCGTAGAAAACTAAAAGGGAAAATAAACAAGCAAAAGAAGCAACCATGAGCTCGCATCACCAATCATTTTGACAAATTTTCATGTGCAAACGTTGTTGGGCATAGACGATTAACTTCTCAATCTCTTTGTTGTTGTCGATTAGGCCATTTTTGTTGGTATCAGCTCCCTTCATTCCTTGGCGAGCCTTCCACCAAGCAAACCATGTCCTCAAGCTATAAAGGGCATCCTCTAGCTCTTCCCGGCTGATACGCCCGTCGTGGTCATTGTCAAACCGGTGAAGCCACGCCTTGAACTCATCCACTGTCATTTCATAGCTCGGATGTACCTGAAGACAATTCATAATTGCCATCTCCTGTGAGCAAGTGGAAAGCTTGCGGTGAAATGTACAAGGCAAGGGTTGATACTTTAGGTTGCAACTCAATGATCTTGGTATTCTTCAACTACATTAGGTTATAATGGAGCATAGAATCCAATGGAAGACGTGACATTTGCAACTTGCCGAGAGCATCCTTTAACACCTTCCACGAGAAAACCATTCTAGCGGCTTTATTCTTGCATCAGATATTGGAATAAATTATCATGTGGAACATTTTCTTGTAGTCGAGTAGATAAATACGAATCTCTGTGGACCAAGTTTACAATTTCCTATGAAATCAAAAGAACACATTTTGACGGCCTAGGTCCAATCCAAGGCCTGAAATGATTTTTGGCCCCCTAGAAACTTAGAATGAATGAGATGTAGGTTAAAAAGTGACTTATTAATTATTGTGTATATTTAAAAATTTTCAATTTATCCAAAAGTAGATTGCGACTTTCTCAATTATTAGAAATAAACTATAGTAAATTTGTTAACAACTTATTTTTGCGTGCATTGCTCGCTTCACTTTAACTTCCTCGTAAAACCAATTGAAAGATGTATTGGTTTACTTAGGAGCTTTCGTGCCTAGAAATTGTGATGATCCATATTTAACCAATTTATTTATACGAGAAATTAAAAGTAATCAATATGTCCCTTCTCTACTTTCACAGTCCTTCATCGACTAGTGTGAAATCTTGAAGAGTGAAATGTGGTGAAGATACTTGCCAGTTCAATCCTTGAAAATCTGAAGTAACATCTGGGGTTGAAGCAATCTAAGGCTATCTCTTCAACATTTTGACTTCTTTTCCAAGTACAATATGCTAGTTATTAGTTCCCTTAGCGTAGTTCAAGCTAATCAACAAGAAAAAGAACATGTATCCTCCATCTGAAGACTATGCAAAATATGCACCATCACAAGGGTACGCAATGAGTATGCCAACCAGACAACCATACCTGTTTGTAAAGGAGAACAAAAGTATAAGATTTGATAGACTTTAGTACAACACTTAAATAACCTTAAGAATGACAATAAAGCTAAAAAATAGGAATCACAATGGACTCAATCCCAACGTTCTGCTAAAATATCTAACTATTGTTATTGACCACTAACCACTAACATAATAACATCTAGGACACACTAACATAAACGTGTTTCAATAAAGTAACAATAATTTTTTGAATCAGGCAACTATATTTATTCAAACACTCACCCTTGATTCAAAATTACATACTCCTAAGTATAACTTGTAAAAATGAAACTTGGCCTGTGACGAAGATTTTGTAAAAATGTTAGCTGTTGGCTCATTAGTGATGCAGAATTTTAGCACTATTTTGCCATCAGTTATCAGCTTTTGAATGAAGTGATGATGAACATCAATATGCTTGGTGCTACTATAAAAAATAGGATTTATGGCAATTGATATTGTGGTTAGTTATCACAAAATATCTTAGTGGCTTCTTTTTGCTCAAAATTGAAATTAGCAAGGAGTTTTCTCAGTCATAAGGCTTGTCTTACTGCTGAAGTTGCTGTAACATACTCTACTTCAGATGATGACAAAGCTACTGCTTCTTGCTTCTTTGAATGCCATGTCAATGTTGTAGAACCAAAGCTGAAAACATTGCCAGAAGTACTCTTTCGATCATCTAAACATCCTGCCTAATCACTATCAGTGAAACCAATTAAGTTGAAATTTGGTACTTTGCAATACCAAATACCAAAATTTAGTTCCTGCTATATAAATATAATGAAGTATCCTTTTTGCTGCTCCAAGGTGTTGTTTTGTAGGGCTATGCATAAATCTAGACACAATATTAACAGAAAAGCAATGTCAGGTCTAGTATGAGTTAAATAGTTTAAACCCCCAACTAAACTTTTGAAAAGTGCAGTATTTGCTTTCTCAGTCCTATCTTCACATTGTAGCTTATCATTTATATTCATTAGTTTGGCTGCCACTTCACAGTTTTCCACGTTAAACCTCTGTCAAAGATCCATAGCATATTTCTTTTGACACACAAAAATTCCATCATTACTTTGCATAACCTGAAGTCCTAAAAAATACTGCAATAAGCACAAATCTGTCATCTCAAAATTTTGCAACATACTGGACTAAAAATCATTAATTAAGTACTTTGAAGAACCCATATAAATCATGTCATCCATATACAGGCAAACTACCAAAAATTCTTCATTACCTTGTTTCTTCAAATAAAGAGTAGGCTCAATGTCACTTCTAGTGAACCCACTGTCTTGAAAAAATGAATCAATCTTGCTATACCAAGCCCGCAGAGCTTGCTTTAGGCCGTAGAGAGCTTTTCCTAACATGTCGACTTTGTTTTCATTGTTATTGATAGTAAAACCTGGAGGTTGTGAAACATAAACCTCCTCATCCAAAACCCCATTCAAAAAAGTAGATTCCACATCAAATTGATACATAGCTAATCGTAACTGAGCAGTCAATGCCAAAATAATTCTTACAGTTTCAAACTGAGCAACAGGAGAAAAGGTTTCTTCAAAATCTATACCTTGTTGTTGTGAGGATCCCTTTGCCACCAAACGAGCTTTGTGTTTTTGGATGCTCCCATCAACATTAAACTTCGTTCGGAAAACCCATTTGATCCTTACAATATTTTTTCCTTCTAGAACATCAACCAATTCTCATGTTGAATTTCTTTCAATTGCCTGCATCTTCTTTATCATAGCAACCTGCCACTTAGGTTTTTCTGTAGCTTCTTCAAAAGAATTTGGATCAGAAACTAATAAAGCAAAGTTACATGACACATAAATTTCTCTAAAAGATCTGAATTTTTTAGGTGGAGTTTCACTGTTGCTGCTGGAGGAACTTGATGCTGGAGTGTCTGAATTAGTAGAACTTGTAGAGCTATTAACACCAGGAGAGCTAAGAACTGAACTTGCAAGTGATGAAGAAGCTGAATTTTCAGGTGATGGTAGATCTGAATTTTCTGGTTGTTCAAAATCTGTTGGAACTAAACTTTGCAGGCCTTCCTCATTGAAATTGCACTTCAAATCTACTTCTTCATTGAATAAAACATCCCTGCTAATTATCACTTTGGCACTTATAGGATTATATAGATGATATGCTTTGGATTGAGAGCTATAGCCAATGAAAATGCATTTTTCAGATTTTTTATCAAGTTTAGAATGTGTATTAACCAAAGCATATGCTATATAACCAAAAACTTTTAAGTGGCTTACCTGTAGCTTCTTACCCATCCAAGCTTAATAAGGTGTTTGATCCAAAATTGTCTTTATTGGTGAGATATTCAGAAGATATAATGATGTTGCAACAACTTCTCCCTAAAACTGATTTGGAAGCCCTTT
This sequence comes from Erythroxylum flavicans, assembly GCA_027576715.1. NCBI lineage: Eukaryota > Viridiplantae > Streptophyta > Magnoliopsida > Malpighiales > Erythroxylaceae > Erythroxylum > Erythroxylum flavicans. The sequence goes on along the minus strand of JANZXP010000196.1, from coordinate 5,182,278 downwards.
TGCCTTTAATAAGTTTCTGGCCATTTCAACTATTGTTTCATTTTTTCGCTCTGTAACACCATTCTGTTATGGTGTATATGGGCCTGTAAGTTTCCTGCAAATGTCATTCTCATCACAAAAGTTAGTGAAATCATTAGATAGGAATTCACCGCCATGATCTATTCGAAGTACTTTTATGTTTCTTCCACTTTGCTTCTCTACCAATGCCTTAAATTTCTTGAAACTCTCAAAGGTTTCAGATTTGAATTTTAGGAAATAAATCTAACTCATACGACTATAATCATCTGTAAACAGTAGAAAATAACAACTTTCACTAAGTGATTATATTTTCATAGGCCCATATAAATTTGCATGAACAAGTTCAAGACAATTAGAAGCTCTCCATGATTTTCCAGATGGAAATGACTTCTTATTTTGCTTCCCATAAACACATCCCTCATAAAAATCAAGTTCACCAATTTTCAACAAGCCAATAACGATTTCTTTCTGACTCAAAATTTTCAAACCATTCACATTCAGATGCCCATAACGTAAATGCCATAAATTAGCCTCATCATTTCTTCTAACAACTAAGGCTTTGCTCACAACATTTGAGACATTAAAAGGAAACATCCTATTTCTTGTCAT
>JANZXP010000196.1:5159252-5169573 GCA_027576715.1 Erythroxylum flavicans | reverse complement strand
TTGGGCAATATATTTTGATTCTTGTATGAAGAGTTTCATGAATTACTATGGGTGATTACCACCAAAGTGGGATCAATTATAGTAGTTTGTGAGATTTTTTATAATTTCTCGGGAATGTTTCTAATTAATGCAATACCTGCCCAAAGGGAGTAGTTGTGTGTTATAATTGGAGACCTATTTTTTTTTAACTACAGTTATTGAGGATTGCAATAGTCTTGGGGATCTGTCTGCCCAAAAGGGATAGAATTTCAAGATTAGTATACCCTCATTTTCATAGCTCATCTTTGAGGTTCTAATTTTGGTTGCACATTCTGCCCAAAGGGGAATGTGTGATTCTCAGTTGGGCCTCACTATTAATTTTTATGCCCTTATTATTATAATTATTAAAGCATTCTGTTTTATCTTACACAGTTTCCTTCGCTATGAATAATAGTCAAGTGACCATAGAAATTTTAACTAGCTCAAATTACAAGAAATGAAGGTAAGACATAGAATTCTCCTTAGGAATAGTTGATCTAGATATGGCACTAAAGAAAGACATGCCTGTCGTATCTGATGAAGGAAGCACACTTGAACAAAGAGAGAGTCTGGCTAAGTGGGAGAAATCTAACCAACTTAGCTTTGTTGCAATTAAGAGGACAATTACTGAACACCTGTTGAGTGGTTTGCCCAACACAACATCTACTAAGGATTTTCTCACCGCCATAGGAGATAGATATCAAGTATCCAATAATGCTGAGTCTGGATATTTAATGAAAGAATTGACGGATATGAGGTATGACCATAACGGGGGTGTTAAGGAATTTATTTTGAGAATGGTTCACCTTCAACCTAAACTAAAAGCCTAATCCATTGACCTGAATGAAAATTTCATTGTTCATCATAACTTAAACTGTCTTTCTATTGAATTTACCCAAATCAAAACAACATATAATACCATTGATGAGAAGTGGAGTGTTAATGACCTTATTACCAAATGTGTGGCCGAAGAAGAGAAACTTAGGAAAGAAAAGAGTGATTTAGCCCTCCTAACTATTCATGCTAAACCCCATTCTAGTAAGAGTCATATGAAATATAAGAAATACTCTTATAGTGCTCATAACAAAAATCAGGACTACAAGAAATTTGGGAATACTCATTATCACAATGATGGAGGTCCTAGGCAAACTACCTTCAAGAAAGGTCCTTGATGTGTCTTCCGTAAGGTCAAAGGACACCATAACAATAATCATTGTCGATCTTTAACTAAATATACAAGGTTGTATTTTCCTGCAACTTTTTAAACTACTAAGTTAACAGATACCTAGAACTCCTCCAATAAACAAGAAACTCTAAAAAGTTGAGAAAAATAAGGAAAATATTTTTTATGTCAATTTTTCTTTACAGATTTTATGAAAAAGAAAATTTTCCTTATTATAAAGGAAAGATTGACAAAAATAAATTTAAAGTACAAAGAGAAAAAAAAGAGCGTGAAAAGAAAGAGAAATATTTAGAAACTAAAAAAGAAAAAAAAACACATTCACGTACACACATTTAACTATCAAGATCTCACAACAAAAGAACTCAACTTTCTCAAGAATCCAAAAAAAAAAGGAAAAATTGAACATACAATGCTTCCAATTTTGTTTGACCAAACAAAAACTAAGATATCAAGAAACAAGAACATACCTGAAAAACCCCAGTAAACTTTGACCAAACCAGGATGAGAAATACCGATCAATGCCCTAAAGGAAAATTGGAGGAGAAAAGCAAAACTTGAAGTCAAACAAAAGCACATGATCAAGCAGAAAGAGAGCGATTGGGGAAGAAGGGTTAAAGGACCCTCTATCAAGATTAAAAGGCAATAAGGAACTTTGGCCAACCAAATCAAAAGCTAAAATATCTTATATATTTTAGATAGTAATATTTTTTACTTCAAAATAAAAAATAATGTCACATCAATTAATGAGAAGTTAACTGTATCAAAATTTTCTTTTACGGTTCAATTTGAATGCTTTTAAATGTTAGGGTTATATTTATATTCTATTGTAAATGTCGAAATTTAAAATACATTTTTAACCTTGCAATTTTGTAAAAAATAATCAGAGCAATATTATGAATATCATATCATATTCGTTAATATTGATTGTATCATACAATAAAGATCGAAAATTAGTACAAATTATTTTATATCATACCAAATTATTATATGGAATTCTAACTAAGAATTTTGGATTGTATTCGTCGATGTCCTCCAGCATATTAATATACCAAGTCTAGTTTGTAAGTTAAAAATATTGAAAAGTTAAGTTGAAAAAATATTGCTATGTTTAAATATTTTTAAACATAATGATATTTTTAAAATAATTGTTATATCTAAAAATAAAAAATGTATATTAATTTTAATAAATAGAATTATTAAATAAAATTTTAAAATATTTTCAACTTTAATTTTAATGAAGGAGTAAATTTTAATTATATAAAATTAAGGAACTATTTGTTACTTTTAAAAGAATTAATCTAAAACGGAATCTGGTGTTAATGGGTATTCGTATTATCCCATAACAATACCAAAAATCGAAATAAGTTGTATTTGCAACTTTGTTTAAAATTTAGTTTCTTTATTGATTCTCATTCACTGTTTTCATTGTTCAAACATTGATTTTATATCTGTTTTTCAATTTTTAAATCTTTCCTCGTTTATTTATTATCATCTATATGTATTAAGTATAAAAAATAGGCATATAGATTTAATTTAAGCATAATAAAAAATAGAATTAAATTAAAGTGTTATTATTGAGTTCCATTCCTATTTTTATTTTTTATTTTTAAAGTTAATTAAAATTTTTTATTCAATTTTTTACTATTTTTATAACATATGAAATAATTTAATTTTCATAATCTAATTATTAAACAAATTAAAATTATTTTACTATTTAATATTAAATTCTAATAAACTTTGAAATAATATAATTTAATTATTCAAGTTCTTATTAATTTTAAGATCCCTAAAAGAATTTCAAATATGTTGTATCTTTTAAAATGATATTTAAGATTGGCAGTAGCCTGGGTCAGGCTAGGTGGGTCAGGCTAGGTCAGGCCAGACTCTAGCCTAACCCTTTTTATATGACTTAAAATAACATCATTTGGTTCTTTAGTTTTTTAAACTTACAGATTAAATCTATATAATTTTAGTCAATTAATTCAAGCCTTTCTGGTTAGATTGGCCCTAGATTGTTATCCTTAACATTATTTGGTATTAGCTTATACAAATAATGTGTTATACTAATATCAAAACTGATATAGTTTTGGTACGATATTCATAATATTAATTAGAGATCATCTTTATCTTAGAACCTCCTATGTTTAATATGGGTTCAAGGTTATTTAGAATAAAAATAATAAGAAAATGGTGTGTCTCTATATAAATCAAACGTCCTTTTTATTGACCAAGAGAGGTTTTAATCCCATGGTTTTAATGATAACAAAATATATTGCTATTAATAAATTGACTCTTGGTAATATTAATAGCTCTACTATAATGGAATCAAGAAATGTGTGAATAATGAAGTTCAATAGAAAAGCAAAGTGAGTATCATAGTCAATTGAATAATCAATAGATAAAGAAAATGAGCAAAGTAGAGCATATACGTAATTCAAATAAAGAACTAAAAATAAGGAGAAAAGTAGAGCATATACGTAATTCAAATAAAGAACTAAAAATAAGGAGAAATCAGCATATCAAGACTTGATCAAATCATAATAATATTTCTTGTGACCTTATCTTAGTCATTTTAATGAATTAGAGGTTCAATTATTGCAAGAACATTTCCATTTGAGACACAATGTTTAAATCCTTTCACAATCAAGAGAAAATTTTCTTTGATTTTAAATAAAATTATCTTAATCTTTAAAATACTATTTAGAAAACGTTCAAAATGATTTCATAACAAGTTTTAGGCAAAGGAATCTGGTTTTGATTTTTGAAAGAACTTAAAAAATCTTTGAAATATTTTTTTCAGACACATTGGTCTATTAATTTGTAGGTGGGCTCTGCTAATGTACTGTTTCAGACATATTGGGCAACCAATGTATTGATGTGGTCAACTAATTTGATATATCTGGAGAGGTTAGCTGATAGATGTTTAGGTGTGATCGACTAGTGTATCATAAGAAATAAAATATTTTCTACTGTAAGTTTATGTCTTATTAGTCTAGATTGGTCTACCAAACACAATTACTAGTTATTGTAATAGCTACTTTTTATTGCTAACAAATATTTTAGTTTTTATTAGTATAAATAATCGTCATATGAGTTATGACAAGTTTGTTGGATATACTTTAGAGTTACTAAGAGCCTTAAAAGGCTAAAATGTATTTGTGCATTATACAACACATATTGAGCCATTAGTATAAGCAAGAGTAAGTTTTTGATTTGTGTAATTATTGTAATTGGAGAAATTAATTGGGATACATTTTTGTGTTACTTTTGTCTTATATAAGTTCTATAAAAGGATATTCTTTACTCTAAGTAAAGCAAGATGATTGTAAGTGAAATGGATAATTTATTCATTAGTTTGGAAATACATCAAAGGTAAACACACATTTTACCTCCCCTTGCATATGCCATCTAAAAACTAACAATTGGTATTAGAGACAGTTTTATTCATTGCATATAAATTTCTAACAATATTGGAGAAAAGATCACTATAGCATAATTCAATTCACTTTCTTATTCTAAGAAGTCAAAACATATATAGACCCTTATTCTTTAACAAAGATAATTATTTTTATTAGAATAGTAGGATGAAATAATTCCTTTTAGCGAAAAAGCTTGATGTTCAGGATATTATAAAGAATAGACCTTACGTCCCAATAAAATCTTTATTGAGAGATATAGTGGAGACCAAGTGTAATATACTATCTTCTAAATTGTTAAGGGTCAGGTGGTTTAGAAGATTAAGTTCATGCATATTGCATTAAATAAAATAAGTTATCTCACTAGATGATTAATTTGTTGTATTAGGATACAAAATTTTTTATTTATGTACATGCATGAGATTAGCATACACGCACATAGATTATTGTTTATAATTATGAGAAATAAGTGACAAATGTTTTATATGCACTTAATTGAAATTTTCTAGGATGCCTTGATATGATTTTAATGAATTAGAATTAAATTAGAAATTGATGGATTTAAGTTAGTGATTTTGAGTTAATTGTTAAAAATCAGAAGCTTGAGGAGTCAATGTATAAATTGGCTTAGTAGAATTACTAAATGGTAAAAATTAGATACAAGTGGCACTTTATATTTTTGACAAGTGGCACTTTATATTTGTGACAGGTGACCCTTTAAATTCATGAAAAATGGCACTTTAGACTTGTGACATGTGGAGCTTTAGAATGGTGATATGTGGAGCTTTAGAATGGTGATGTGTAACTTACAAATAGTGACACAAGTAGCCCTACAATTAATGACGTGTGTAGCCTTATAAGTAGTGAAATATGGAGGCTTAAATGAGTCACATGTAGAGCCTAAAGTTAGTAACACATGGACCAATAGAAGAATAACACATAGACTAATAGAATGGTGACATATGGATTAGTTTGAATTTTTTTGAATCTTCTAGAGAAAATAGATGAAAAAGGCAACCTAAGGGAGAGTGAGGGTCTGTCGTGGGGTTAGAAGAGGGAGAAAAACAAAACTGAGAGAGAGAAGGAAAGAAAAAGGGGAACAGAAGAGGAGAAGGAAAAAAGTTACTAAGGTAGGTCAAAATTCTGGTTTCAGTTTCATCTTCCTCTTTCGATCTATTTTACATATCCTTAAAGCATGAATTTGAAGAAACTCAAAGAATGAAAGTTGTAGATATAGGTCTTATCTTGACCTCTGTGAAGTGTCTTGATAAAAAATAACTAGAGCTTGAGTTATACTTGTTTCCCTAATATTGCCCGTGACAGATCCTTGTACAGGAACTTTATATTATTTCCTAATTTTTTAGGGCTTTAAAGCCCGAATTAGTCAAAGTATAAAACATGAAAAATAATTATTGATGTCTTATTAATGCTTCTGTGAAACTTTTTGGCTAGAAGATGTCTTGATAATGATTTATTATTATTTGAGCATTGGTTGCCAGTCTATTTCTTACCAAAAATAGGAAAGAATTTGAATGCGGGTTGTATCTCTAAGAGGAGATTCTATTCTTGTAATTTTTGGATATATTAAGACTAATGAAGTCTAGTTTTAGGGGGTATAAGAATCATGGTATTTGGATTTTTGTAGAGAGATTTATGAAAAAAGGCAACTTGTTTATAAAGGAACACTAGGAAGAAAAGAATATAAACATTGCACTTAAAGATTGCATATATATTCTCTCTGTTTGTTATCAGTGACCGATGTTCATATGGATGTCTAATAGGGTCTCAGAGTGATTGTCAATACCCAGATATTGTCAGGACATCAAGGCAATAGCTCGTTGGAGTGTTTTGTGAGATAACCTAAATGTTTCTCACTATGATTGAATTATTACTTATATGATTGTTATAATTCCAGACATTGTTGGTCTGAAGAGTTTGATATTATAATTTCAAACATTGTTGGTCTAAGGAGTTTGATACTCGGGACTGTATATGGAAGTGTTTTCAAATTGAATGTCAATTGTTGATTATGTGATTATCCCTAAAATGCTTATTTGATTTAAATTGAATGTGAATTCTGGAAAATCAATTACACTGATGAAAGCAAATGATGTGTGAGATGATTCAGATCATTGCATTTGACATTCATGATGAGTTAACAAGAGTTGTAATCAAAATGACCAACATGTATACATTTGAGGTTAAATGCCGCTCGTAGTCATGGCCTAACGCTTGTAATGTGAAATCAGGGCTTAATGCTCCTAATGTGAAATCAGGGTTTAATACTCGTAATTTGAGATTAGGGCTTAATGCTCGTAATGTGATCAGGACTATAATGCTCATTAAGCTGGCTAGCAAACATTTGTTTGAAACCCGGGGTGTGAATTGGCATATTTGATCACAACACAAGGAAATAAGAATGAAAGCATATTTGCATTTTCATATACATGTTTGATTAAATTAAATTATGATTTTTGGAATACAATTTGATATTTTTTAATGTGATATGATTTTCTTAAGTTCTGCCTAAGTTGATGTGTGTTATTGAAATGTAACTTGATATTATTGATTATGTGGTATGTTGATTTGAACGGTCCTATGTGATATTGTTTGCTGAGTGCATAAATGATGGTTCACTCATTGAGTTCGCAAAACTCATCAAAATTGCAATGTTGTTTTTTTAAAATTCAAGAGGTTAGAATTTGTTGAATATAAATCCTACGTTTTGGAAGTTATGGCCCAAAGGTTTGATCAGCTGAAATCTGCAGAGTCTAGTAATAGTTTTGCATCTGCATATCACAACACGTGGCTACATTGTATATAGTGTGTTAATAATTTTGTAACTGATACACGTAGCTTTGGTATGTTGTATTCCTATATACTAATGTTCAAGATATATATATTTGTCCTGAGACTAAATTATTGCTTGATGTACGTGATTGGTAGTAATATAATGAAAAGTTCTATGAATTTATTTGTTATCAAATACTGGGAATGACTATGAATGTGAGAATTGATAAATGGGATAATAAAAATGTTTTGCTATACATATTTACTGAGATCATTAAAGAGGAAAGCTGAGCTTCCTTGAAATGTTTTCACATAGGTTGAATATGGGAAAGTTCTAAAATTTAGGCCAAATTCTGGCAATTTGTTGATTAAAATGCCCCTATGCTATATGATATTTACGTGTAAAGTGGAAAATCTTTCTGAATTGTTTGCTAACATATCATGTCCGCAGAGTATATCCCGAATATTCTCTTATGCTTTCAGAAATATGCCCTATGGATGTGGTATGTTACACTAAGGTAGCAAAGGGTATAAATGAGTTATAAATTAAAGATATGAGCTTATAACATTAGATAGCAAGGTTATATAAATTTTATTTTACACATTAAGTAAAAATGAAATTAATAGAGTATGCCTATATGAAACAACTTAAGATTAATGCATAAATATAAAATGACGTATGAAGGAACCATTTAAGTGAAAGAGAGTAAATTATGTTTGTGCATTATATGGATTGTTTATATTAAATCAAGGTAAGTTCCAATTGATGTTTTAATGAGAAAAAATATGTATTATTAATGAGTTTATTATTTTAATAAAAAGCTTATAAGAAAAAGATGTATCTATAACTCAATAGTATATTCCATAAAAATGATAGAGGATTACTGAAGTTTATAAACTTTGAAATACATATTAAGTCAAGAATAAAAGAGGGTCAAGGTATATCAAGGTCATTCTTTAGTTTACATTATTAATTATAATCACATCTCATTACTTTAGTAATCTTAAAGGCTCACCAAGAATAAACATTACATCTTACTTTATTATATAAGTCCTTTCTTTCATCAAAAGGCATTGAACCTTTTTTTAATTTAAAAAAGGCCTCTTAATCTTTCAAACATTACTTGAAAGACATTTTGAAAGTTACTGTTAATTACAATTACATTAAATAAATCAAGTTTAAACATTTAAAGTTGTTAAGATTGTGTTTTTAAAGGGAATGGTTGACTAATCTAGGTTAGTAGTCAATCAATGTAAGTTAAAAATGTATCATGTTAGTTTGTTTCACATTGATTAACCAATATGGTGATGTGGTTAACCAATGTCCTTCTAGGGGACACATTGGTCAAGCAATATATCATAATGGTCAACTAATGTCTCAATGACTAGTGAATCTATAAATTTAATACATATTGATTAACCAATGTTCTATACTTGTCGACTAATGCTTCGTAATTAGCTATTGTAACAACTAATTATTGGCTCGCTAGGAGGGGTTCTAAAACCCTATAAATACATACTTTCTCATTTATTCTTACATGAAAAAGTATTTGGGTTTCTTATACATATCCCTCTCAGTGTTTATAAATCATTTAAGTATTCATTATCACATTTTGAGTGAGTGAGTGAGCCTTCTTAATATTATCAAAGTGATAAAGTTTAATATTATAAGTTGTAATCCTTTGTTAGTGCTTTATATATTGTACTTGGTAGTGCTCTAAATGATATTGAGGTTCCTCTTTACCCTAAAATAAGGTTGTAAAAAGGGTTCTTTTTTGTCAAGAAAAGATTGTATAAAAGTTATTCGTCTTCTTGAAAGAAGGGTAAAAGTGAAATTACAAAAAAGAATCTTAAGAGTGGATGTAGGAAAAGGTTATTTTTTAAACCACTATAATTTAGTCTGTATTTCTCTTCCCTTACCCTTGTTACATTATGGCTTAAGTATGTTATCAAAATTTCTTAGTTCATACCATATTTTCACCTTTTATAATTTATGTTCATTAATATATTAAGTTAGCAAATATTTTGTTAAAATTATCCACACTAATTTACCCCTCTAATGTGCCATTAGAGACTAACAAATGGTACCAAAGCAGTCAATTAGGTTAATGTCACGACCCCTACCTTAGACTGTCACCGGCGCTAAAGGAGTAGTAAACTCAAGGTCCACTGGACCTTATTAAGCCTAAAATGTCGTCAAATCCTTATATCCATAATAAAGATAAGATTTCAAAATGATCAAACTCATATTTATAACAACCAAATAGTCCTAACAGTATCCAATCCACAATGTGTTATAACGTTGAGGTAGTTAATACAAGAAAAATCCACCATATACAAGACTATTGCAACTCTAGAGTCAAAGATCACAAATAAACATACATCGAATCGTCGAAGAACAAGAAGACTGGAAAAGCACCTGTTACAATAGAGCTGAAAAGAAGATCCTGAAAAATGGTTTAAGGGAGTCAAACCTTGCTGAGTGAATCAGTATTATAGTTATGTTAAGCACTCCTATATATATATATATATATATGTACGTATGTATATATATGTATCTGTGTATGTGTGTGTGTGTGTGTGTGTGTGTGTGTGATGTGTCATATCCATAAATGCAAATTAATAACATAATGATTTTTTAACATGTATGCAGTTCTCATATCAATATTATGTCACATAATCATCGCAATCACAAATCACAAATAGTAGTGCACGACTAACGAAGAACGCTATGATATGCCCCTTACCTGTAGACTATAGCCATAGGGGCTCACTTGTTCCACACGGTCACTTAGTCCAAATGTAGTGGATTGTCATTTAAGAGCCACCTCAATCGAACCGCCACAACCTTACTACGACATGATTATATATATATTATACACACACATACACAGATACACACACACACACACAC
>JANZXP010000196.1:5143223-5153623 GCA_027576715.1 Erythroxylum flavicans | reverse complement strand
ATAATAATAATAATAATAATAATAATAATAATAATAATCATCATCATCATCATCATCATCATCATCATCATCATCATGCGACGACACATCCAAACATTTTAATCAGTCTTTCTGAGATATGATAATAAGAAAATATTATACCAAAATTTAGTTATCTAAATATGGTAAATCAAATTTAGATAAGGAATTAATGTTCATGTATATTTGTATTACTATATGAAATAGGATTATTGTATTTCTCTTTATTTTGGTTTTTATAAAACATTTATTTCAAGTTATTTAGACAAGTCATGTTTACTTGTATTGTTTCATCATTCATGAGAAATTTATGTAGATCTTTCTTTTTTCATTTTCAATTAAAGTTAACATTTTATTTCTAACCTATTACTGTCTACACCTATTTATATGACAAGTTACAAGATGCTTCTGCGTCCATATAGTCATATTTTAACAATAAATTTTATGATTTTTCGTTACATACAAAATATGCAAAAATAAAATGATAATTATCAATCTCTAAAAGGGTTAAATAGGAATTGTAGGTTTAATATTTTAGCTGGTTGGAGAAATAGTAGCGTTTTCATATTCAACTGATTATCCATAAATCAGTATGGACAATTAGCTATTGGTCAATAGACAGTTGAAATCATCAAAACAATTGAAAAAAATAGTTGATTGACACTTGACCAAACGAGGCCTAAGTATGAGATGCTTGCAACAGATTAATTTGATTCCATCCATTGTCATCAATAATAAGAAAATCTAGCATTCTATTTGCACACACGCGAGAGAGCACTCGATTTGAAAGAGTATAATGATTTGTCCTACGTACGTTGCAAAAGCCGGCTTTTGGTCAAAATTCAATGTTTCAGTGCATTTGTATACGTCGTGTCCATGGTTTCACCCTAAAACGTGCTTCTTTTGCAGAGAGTGATTATCAACTTTGAAAACAGAAATTATTAACCCAAAAATGTTATTCCAATTTGTTATCAATGAAAGCTTCAAATTATTATATTTCATCCTGTATTGTTTTATTTTTATTTATTTGAATACCATTAATTAATTTTAATATAAAAATGGTATGCATAATGATTATACAATAGTTATCACCATTAACTACATGCTTCTGTTACTACTACTTTATGAGCAAGATATATACCAATAAAATCATTGTTAGTAGAATTTTGAGGTCTTTTTTTACGAATAGGAATTTTTTGTTAAAAGGGTAATGCGATCTCCTATAAAAATTAAAGTAGCTTTCTATAATTTCCATAAACATACCACCAATAATCATTATATATGTCATACTAAATAGGAAGGAAAGGACTATGTAATAACCATGATCAGGTTAGCTTTAACATGCTTATGTTAATTTGTTGGAAGAAAATGGAGCTAGGCTATGGAAATAGATACATGAACTCTTTGGCTATATAAGCTGTGTATATGATGTAGGTGAAAAATTTAAGTAGAGGAGAGGAATAACTAAGATTGCGCTTGGATATGCGGTGCGGTGGGGATAACTATTTATTCACCGCAGTTTCCAAAAGTAGTCACACGTTTGGATTTGCGGCTGGCAATCGCAGATTGGAGGAAACTGTGATGCCAACGCAGAAATAGATAAATAAAAAGGGGGATTGCGGTAAGAAACTGCTTATGCGGTATAAATTTTACCTTCCAATAATAACTTTATGATATTTTAGTATTTTCCATTATACCCTTACTTAATTAATAGAAGGAAGTTTTTGCCAATAGTATTTAAGTAAGGTGAAATATTTTATTTACTAAATTTATTTTATTTATATTTTCTTATTTTAATTTAATAATTTAATATTTACAATTTGAATTTATACGACTAATAATGTATTTTTTGAAAAATTTATTTACTAAATTTATTTTATTTATATTTTCTTATTTTAATTTAATGTTTATTATTTTATATGACTAATAATATATTTTTTAATTAATTATACAACAATTAATAGTTTATTAAATCAATAGACTTTTTAGTCATCTTATCTCTTTTCAACAACCGCAACCACACTTGCCAAACACATATTTTCATATTTCAGCAGTTACCAAAACAGTAATCCCAATCCTGCAGTGGATTGCTAGCTATTCCCTCAGACCGTGATAACTGATACAATAGTCCCTAAAAAATGTAGTTAGTTCAATGCTTTTTCACTCTCCTCCACCACCAATGCCTGTCAGCTCTCTGGCTCTACTTGCTTCGACTTCCCAATCTGTCCTTACGAGGGTCACTACCATTACCATGGCGCAAACAAATTGAGCTGCAACCAAACCCAGCCACAGGCCTACAAATCCCAAACCCACAACAAAGCCCATCAACAAAGCCATCGGTAATCCAACACCGTAGAACGAAATCAAGTTGATGTTGCTACCAAGAGTTGGCCTTGCACTGCCACGCAAAACCCCGCAACCGGTGGTCTGAGGGAAGTTGCCTATCTCGCAGAGACCGACAACCGGCATTGCAGCAACTGTTAAAGCGAGTATTTCACTGTCTTGGGTAAAGATTTGTCCCCAAGGGTATCTGATTGTTGTCATGAACAGAAGGGCCAAAACACTCGTAAACATAGCACATAATAATGCAGTAACGGACGAGGCTTTGGCTTTGCGAGGCTCGTTTGCTCCTAATTCGTTTCCAACTCGAGTTGAGACAGCTTGACTGAGAGAAGATGGGAAGATATAGACGAGTGAAGTTGCTTGTATCAGAATTCCCATGGTGGCAACAGCATCAGGAGCATTTGAGAGGAGACCTGAAAGAACTATCATGAGCTCATACCACCACCATTCTAAGCAAACAGAGACACAGCTAGGAATAGCTAGGGCTAGAATAGGTTTCCATTCGTTGAAGCATTGAAGAGACCAACCTTGCCATGACTTGTTACAAACTCCAGAGGAAAAGAGATAAAGTAAAAGGCTGGCGAGAAGATTGAAGTCTGTAATGGCTGCAGTCACAGCAATGCCTTGAATACCAAGTTTGAAGTGGTGGACAAGTAGATAGTTGACAGGGGCATGAAGAACAAGTGAAAATGCTGCGCTGAATATAAGAGGGAGGGTTGTGTTTTGAGTTCGGAGATAGATTTTGAGAGGATTAATGAAAGATTGAAGAATCAGATCTGGGGGTAAAAATGCAAGATAGGTAGAGGCAATGGAGGAGATTTTTGGGTCTTGTCCACAAAAGATAAGGATAGGTTCAGAGTTGAGCCATAAAAGAGAGATCGGTATGCATGTTAAGATTAGAATTACGATTGTGCGTTGAAGGGTTTTTCCCATTAAAGTCCATCTTTTGGCTCCACATGCCTGAGATGAAATTGCTTCCATGCCCATAGCAAGGCCAGAGATGATAGAATAGCCTGTGATATTGGCTATGCCTATGGAAAGGGACCCTCCTGCTAGTGTTTCTTTGCCCAATTTTCCCATGAAGAAGATGGATATCACAGATTTTCCATAGATGAGAAGGCCGGTGATGATCAACGGGAATGCTATTCTGTAGAGCTGTTTAACCTCTTCAATGAACTGAAAGAGAAAAGAGAGAAACCGGAGCGAGTGTCAACGAAACTGCCCTGGAACATGAAAATAACAGCCGAAAACACCAACAAAACTACACAAACGATCGTCTTCGATGGAACTGACCTGAGTCATGGAAGGTCTGAGCTTACCATAGTAATGGTAGTAAAGAGAACGCTGGTCGTCAAATGATAAATTCTCAACATCACTCTCTTCTTGTGGTTTCAAGCAGCCATAATTGACGAGCAGAGGAACAGAAACTGATAAAGAAACTCCCTGATGATCACCCATTTAACGAACACCAAAGAATTCTGCTCAGCTTCAGTTGTATTCTATCACTATCAACCCTTTCTTTCTCTTTCTCTCTCACGCAGGATTCAGAGACTGGTTTCACCAGAGAACATTCTTTTCTCTCGACTTCAAAGCCTAATCCAACTATATATATCGCTCAGTCCCACAAGTACTGTTACACCTTTGTGAGTGAGTGCGTATCTCTTCTCGCTTTCTCTAGAAATCTACTCTGTCTGTTTCTAATTTGTTTTCTTAATCTCTCTTGTCTTTGTCTCGTAGAGTTGAGATTATAGGTTTTGATATAAAATATAATGATCTTGAAATCTGAAACAATCTCACTAGAAAAATTATTAAAATAAAAATAGAGAGAGATGGTTGCTGGTGGCAGCTCCTCCAAATGCCAAACATGGAAACCTGTCAACACATCGTCCAAGTCAGTGTAATGCCTAAAACAGCCATTGTTGGACCTTCTCTTGCCCCCACAACATAACCTTCTAAGGGAGATACATACATATATGTACACATAAAAATATAGAGGGGTCCTCACCAGTTTTGGCTTTAGGATTAACGGGTCGGGTCTTGGAAGCAGAATGTATCAGTGTGCTGCACGTATATGTTTCACATGCCACGTGCCTAGAACAAGGCATGCAGAACTGTACATGTTCGGGTAATGAACTCTTTGCATGCTCCACTTTCTCTCATATACTTTGTAGTGTTGTCATGGCCTTGGACAAGTCTTTGGTTACGTGATCTTTGTTCATACATGAGAGAGGAGAAACTTCTTGAGGAGTCTACTTTTAGGAGCTAGAGTTCTTTGGTCAGTTATATTACTCCGAGAAGATTATGAGTTAATTTTATATGGTAAGTATAGTAATCGGGACTATTATTATAATTGACTATAATTATGTAATTGCGTATTATAGTAACTCGAGAGTCAAAATTGGAATGTCACATAGTAAGGGGGTGACCATGACTCTTTGATTGATCTCATTTGTGCATGACAGCATACACTTTTGGTCAAGGATGCATCCATAAAAAGGAGCCCACAGTTTGAAGGTGTGTGAAGGTGAAGCTTCAAGTATACAAGAAGGACAAAATTAGAACCTGAAAGGAAAAATCCTCTCTGTTGCTTTATTTCCTTTTCTTTGCTATGATTCCCGTGGGTGGGCATTGGCAAAAAATCAAATTAGGTGTGAACCAACCTCCAAACAGCCCTTTCCCTTCAAAAGAATGCTTGCTAATTAAACAACAATGGATGTCGAATTAAAGCCAATAAGTCCAATTAACCCCTATTTCTCTTTTCTGTGTATGTGTTTTGGGTAATGAACTTGAAGGGACCACTCAAAAACTGCCACCACAGCCACACACATACTCACCGCTTAATAAATGTGCATACAATGTTTACGACAACAAGAGTCATGTCTGTCTCCTTTCCTCCCTTCTCTTGGACATGTCCTTCCCCTATAAAAATACTAACCATTAATTGGGGGCAGAAAAAGATGGTAGAACTTGGGAAGGTGTCCTACTCAAAATGGGCAAGCATTGGCAAAGCAATTTCACGTGTAGATGCTTTAACTCAAACTTCTACTAAGTAGTAGTGACCCACCTCTCTAAATCATTGATTTCAGAATTTCGGTAGCTTTCATTTTAGGGGACCGTCTGAGTAATTGTTTCATGCAAAATTTTATTTCCTAAACCTGTAAACACTTGACACTGACCTCGTCACCAAGCTAGCTAGCCTTGTTTGGTTTGTCCAAATTGAAGAACATTAGCCATATGTAGCTTTAACTCTTTTGGTATAATATTCAATAACGACCTACAGTGAGCTCTTAACACTTTCCCTGACAGTGTTGATGCTCTGATCAGGTGGGATAGGGGAAACTTGGGTCAAATTCGCATCCGTACAAAAAATAGGCCCTGACGTAAAGATCTTAACAAGCTCAAATGATCTTGTTTGCTCAGCTTACGTCCTGACTGAAATGTGGAATCAACTTTTTCGCAATGAACTTCAATTTAGATTTCTAATTTTAATTTATTAATTAAAAATTAAATAATAAACTAAAAACAATTCAATTTATCTAATTTTAATTGACATTGCTAACGTATTAAAAACTTATTAATTACAGGTAGAATAAAAATTAAAGAAGAAAAATTCAATTCAATGTAATTATAAATTTTAAAAAATTTGAGGGATCAATTAAAGTTATTTAATTTTATTAAAATTAAATTCTAATTATAATTAGAACTTGAACTTGAACTAAAGTTTAATCCCTCTCAAAATTTGTGTTTTGTTTCTTTGTTTTATGGATATTCATTACAGGGTCGGTAGACAATTGAACAAATTGTAGTTGCCGACTTTATCAGAAAAGAAAAAGTTTTGCAAGATACTTGAATTAATTGCCTTTTACCCTTTTATTTCTTTATCCTTGTTTCGAGAATGTCGGTAGGACAACGCCATGTCATGGAACAGAAGCATGATCGATAGAAGAACAAATCTAGAGAAAAAGTAGCATCAACCGGTGCAAACGCCAATTCTGGAACATTACGAGCGTGCATGAAATATGTGTCCCAAAAGGGCAGGATGTGATTGGCGCATGCGGGGCGCATGTAATAATTAATGTATTGTCCTCTTTTAATTTTATTTTTTAAAGAAGCCTTTAATTTATTAAATTACTTTTAATTACATTAATATTAAATTAGTTCAAATTTCTAATAAATATATATAATTATTTTTTAGTTACTTAAAATTATTTTCAAGAGGCTTGAAATTTTAGTAAGAATATATGTGAAATTTAGTTTGATATATCAAGAATTAAATTATTTAATTAAACTAATTATCAGATTAATAATTAGACTCAAGTGAAGTTTTTTTAAAAATCATATTTTATAATTAGATTATGTTTGACATAATTATGTATAATTATGCTGCAACTAAAATTTTAAATCTATATAATTAAATATTAGTTATGCATTGAGAACGTAATTGTTATCTTTTATTATTTAGGTATAAAACAAAGTATTTACAAGGTTTATTGGGCAAACTCAAGACCATTTGATTCAAATGAGCTTTCCCTTAAATTAATGGGTTCTTCTTCATTATTTTTATATGATTTAAATGAGTAAAATGATGATCAAGTAAAATTAAATGCATGATTAAGAATAACATTTAGGATACTTTTTAATAATTTGATCTGTAAGTCCCATATAATGTGAACGATAAGTATGTTATTTACTTAATTTAATTTGGTTGGTTTATTGAGCATACTCTATGTTAATTAAATTAAATGTTATTTGATAATATTTTAAATTAGGTAACAACTCAATATATTTGATCATTTTTCTTGAATTAATAATAATAGTTATTACTTTGTTTAAAATATTGGGAGTAGTCAAATATTTTATTAAAGTCCTAATTTTATTTTTTGTGGCGTAAACTATCATACATACGTATATACATACATATATATAATTTTGGTTGTTAAATAAAATGAGTGAAGTTTGTCACTAAATTTATCACCATTGTTAACAAGATTATTAAACCTAATTTCTTGGCATGGTTTTGCAATTTAAGAATTATTCTTAATAATGAAAATTTTTACATTGTGATTCCACTAGAACCTTATATAGATGCCATTGATGAAGCCTGGGAGAAATACTAGCATCATGTTAGATAACATTAAAACAAACTACATTTATGATGTTGGCTAATATGTCTCACAAGCTTCGCAAGTAAGAGAAGTACGAGAAAATGTATGTTCTTACTATAATTTTTGCATCTCCGGGAATTATTTGGTACATAAAGTAAGGTGGAGAAATAAGAAACTTCCAAAATAATATATTATTACAAGATGACATAACGATCTTTAGTAGAGTTAGATATTGGTTATATTGAAATATTAGGAAACTATGTTTTTATCATGGACTATAAATTTAAGATTAATTTAATACTTCAATCTTTTATCATGAGCTTTTCATAACTAATTACGACGTGAATAAAAAGAATGTAACATTACCTAAACTATTGAATATGCTTGAGAATATAATAGCGTGCCTTAATAAAGAATTCATTATTATCATTATTATTATAGTTTTAGGTTATTTCATTAGTAAGGAAAAAGGCTCTAAAAAAATAAGTACAAAAAATTAAAGGCTTCTATTAAAGTAACAAAATCAACTAGTTAAGTGGCATCAAGAATAATAAGGGTACACACTTTTATAATGGAATTGATGGACACTAAAAAAGGGACTATAAAGCTTGTCTTGCTAGCCTAAAATATAAGATGCTTAAGGAGGCTTCATCCTTAAGTATGTTTAAGATTAAGATAAACTTTTTTACTTCTAATCTACAGCCTTAGTTGTTAGATATTATTCATGGTTCTCAAAAAATGCAATAATTTGTAGGTGCCAATAAGGAATAGATTATTAGAAAAATGCAAACTAGACCTATAAGTTGCAATAGAGCAAGGATTATTACATTGGTTTGTAAGAACTTATAGTTTAACTTTACCTGTTGTCTTTTGTACTACAATTACATGATTGATATTATATTTTAGTTATTATAAGAAAAGATTTAAATGAATCTGTCTTTATTATTAAGAACAAAAGTTAATATTTTATAAAAATGATGTTGATTATAGATATAAATTACTCAGAAATAGTTTGTACAAGTTAGATTATGAAAAAAAAAAAGTAAAAATATCACACGAGCTCTCTTTCTAATACCTCCTCTTCCTCTTCGACTGTTGACCCAAGGAACTTAACGGCAGAGGAAATACACATTTTACAACAAACACTAATAGAAACGACATTTGACTACCAAAAAAATCGTCACTAAAAGTCATAAAATCGTCACTAATAGTAATTAGTGACGATTTATATTCGTCGCCAAATTCTTGTAGCTAAAAACTATTAGTGACAATTTATATTCATCACCGAATTCTCGTAGCTAAAAACTATAGACGATGCTTTTGGCTGATCATCGCTAATAATTTTTGCCTATGCTTTATTTTCGTAGTTAAAGAGTATTAGTGAGGTTTTGTAAAATCGTCATCAATACCTTTTGGCTACGTTTTTTTTCATAGCAAAAAATTATTAGCTACGTTTTCATAAACGTAACTAAATATATTTAGCTATGTTTCTAAACATATAGCCAAATATTTTTAGCTATGTTTTTGTAAAACGCAGTCAATTTTTAATATACATTTTAACGAAATGATATACCATTTTGAATTATAATTATCTGTGATATTTTTAATTCATATTATTGTATAATATTAAAAAAAATTTATTAATTAATTATACAAAAATTATACAAAAATAATCAATAATTTGAAGCATGTATATGAAAAATAAAATATCATTAAATTATACTAACAAAAGAATATTCTTCATATACAAGATTTGAATTACAGTTTTAGTAATTCTTATGGACAAAATAATAAATAAAAAGATCAGTTTATAAATTATAAATGTTAAGATTAAAAGAAATTAAAACATAACTAGGATGACTAGCTAGGTTTATCCATATCGATGAACCCGATACAAAAAGGCATTGCTGAGTTGATGTCATGCATCTGCTTCTTCACATATGTTTCACATAGTAACTTAATCTCAAAGGTTGTCCAATCTCCACACATCCATATGCGCGTGCAAAAGAAAAGCTAAGGATGTCATTCTTCATTTTACTCAGGAAGCAATCAACTTCATGTATGAACCAACAATCCTTCTAACATTTGAGCAATGATAAAATCGTTTCATATGTTCAATAGCAATTTCTTCAACAATGGTGGGGATCTTGTTAATTCTTGATGCAACGACCATTAAGAAGTGATAAAGAAAAACAAAAGGTTAAAAAGTAGATAAGCATTACACATTCAATCACAACTCTTTTCGACTTAAAATTATGTAAACTATAAAGGATACACAAATATTTCACCATAAATTGACTACTCCATCTTCGCCATATTTAGAATTGACCCTATGGTGGGTGCCTTTGTAACACACCACTACCATAGGACATATGCCTGAAATTCTTGAAAATAGCCAAGCACATACCCTACAGGAATGACGTGTTAGAGCAGTCACATTCACTTACTATGGTATCATACACATTAGAAGTAATCATAAAACAAAACAACTTATCTCATTTCATTAACAAAACATGTTTTTCATTATTATTTCACTACAAACCAGACATATATTCACATTACAAAAACCATCTGTGATCACACTGTTTTAAACAAAAGATTCTACATAAAATTAAAACTATACAAAGTACTCTATCTAAAATCTTCAGATGACAGCTAACCAGACCTTTGAGCCATATCTTGATCTAAAATGAACAGTACTAAACTTCAGTTAGCTTGCTCTACTAGCAAGGTCTCCTCTCAGTACCTGAAAGTCAACGTTGCAATTTTGATGAGTTTTGCAAACTTGGTGAGTGAATCATCATCAATGTGTTCACTCAAAACAGAACACATATATATCAATGAATAACATTCAGCCCAATCAAAGTAACGCTTCATTCAGAGCTATAACTCATATTCTACAATTTGCATCATAATAAAAGAAGCATTTAAAAA
>JANZXP010000196.1:5129630-5143123 GCA_027576715.1 Erythroxylum flavicans | reverse complement strand
GATGAAGACAACTAGATTTTGGAGTGGCTAGGTGTAGGATTTTGGGCAAAACTCAAAGTGCTAGGGTTATGTGTGTGTGAGTCAGTGGTGAGGGAGATAGAGAGGGTAAATGTAACAAGAAAAAAAACAAAATAGTCTTTCAAGTGTGGGAAAATCGTGGGTGTAGGTGTGTGGAGAGAATATGGACACTTGCCATGACACTTGTCATACTAAGATCCAAGCCATATGTCTCATCCTTCAACTATCAATTGTCACTTAATGTTTGGTCCATTTGTCACTCAACTATACCACCATTTGTCACTCATTTATTCTAGCCATTTATCACCCAATTATCTAGTCATTTGTCACTTATTTCCAGTGCTACGTGTCACCATTTCATAGGCCTAACCAACCTAAATTTCCATATATCAATTGGTCTTACCATTTAACATTTTTCTTAGACTAAATGCATATAATGCTCCATCAATCACCCAATTGTAACAATAAATTCCAATTCACTAATTTTAATCTATCCAAAAATAAAATTCTAGACATAAATAACACACAATCTTGCAATCACATCATACTTACTTAAAATCTTTCATAACCCAGAATTAGTCAATTGAGTGCATATACTATCTTTGTAATGTGTACCTAAATACAATTGGTGTATGAATGATAATGTTATGCATGTATATGCAACGTTTGATCTAGGATTCTAACCCTAAGCAAGTTCGGGAGATCGGATGTTACAGCCTTAGCCCTTACAAGGTTAACTAGTTGCTACCACCACCCCTGTTAGTTACCCATTCTAAGTTCATCCACTTTAAGAAACAGTTTAGTATTATGATTTCGTAACTTGTCATGTCACATCTTTAATGTTATACACATATTCACATATATCAAACTTAATCTTCCTACATTTACTGAATTTTGTGCAAAGTACGTCTATTGTTGTTCAAATGCTTTCCTAGAGCTAAATCGTGAACAAATTGAATAAAGATCACTTTTTCACATCAGAAGAGTAAGAGCACAAATGTCATTTAAGGTAATGAAACGAAACATTTCTTGTGGATGATGAAGTTTTACTTATCAATAGTTTCAAGAATTGCAATTTTCAAGAGATAATGGTTGTCTAAAAAATCTATAAAACTCACAGGCTTATAGCTAATGGAGCTCCACCAAGTGGGAGAAAAGGTACTTGGAGAAACAAGAACACAAAAGGCCAAACCAATTAACAACATAAAATAAATTCAGTTTCAACGATACTAAGAATGCCTAAATTATTTATCTTAATCCCCAGATTATTTGTGAATTGGGGAAATTAATTTATTACAAATTAACCATATATTTACAATATAGATATGGTTATGATAGTCAACCCAATTCTGTATTTGTACACAAATGCAAGGAATAAACCCATTTAACCATTGACCAAAAGTTCTAAAAGCAGGTTACAATGCTAGAAACATGAAGACATAAGTAGATATTAAGAGACACCACTTACCGATCTCCCCATTTCTCATGTTTACTAAGTTGATTCAGAACTTCAATCTCTATCATTGTAGCACCACGATATTTCTTAATTCCACGAACAATTTTTATGACAACCATTTCCTTCCTCTCTTTGTCCCAAAATTCTAAAACTTGGCCAAAGGTGCCTACATATATAGAAAAGAATATATGATGCTTGAAGAATGTGAATTCATAAACAGCGATTAGCCTTCAATTCAACAGATTTTGATACATTCACCCATTTTGCTGTGAATCTTATCTGCAAACACGTAATGGGCAGTGAGATCCCATCTCCATAAAAGTCACCATCTTTCTTTCTATCCAAACAATTGACTAGTTGTCGCTACTTAGGGAAAGAATTGAAAAAGAACCCACCAAATTAACAAAGAGATATGAAAGGATTGAGTGAAAATTAATCATTTTTGTTAAATTACCCAAACTATACGATAAATGGATACCTGAAAAATGCAGCAAAGATGATGTATTGATGAGAGGTTAGAACACGAGGATGAGGTTGGAAGGCGACGGTTGGAACACAATGAGGAGGAACTGGAAACGCAAGGAGGATGCTAGAGGAGGCTCGAGATGCAAGAGAGGAGGTCGTTGGAGGACAGTGGAAACGCTAGAGAGTATGATGGTGGAGGAGACTGGAAACTCGAGAGAGGAAGACTGTGGAGAGGAGGATGGAAAGGCGAAATAGAGGACAGTGGAGGAGGCTTCAGAGGTGTGAAAGAGGAGGACGCTAGAGGAGAAAGTCGATATTAGATTTCATAAATGATAAACTGTCATTGTTTTCCCATAAACATTGGATTTCCCGATGTAATATACAATCCATCGTGAAAAGTGCAACTTTTAGCAACGAAATCGTCTAACGGTAGCAAAAAATTGCTACTTCTACAACGAACTCAAAGAAACGTCATGAAATGGGTGATTTAGAGGACAATTAATTATTGCGTCACTAAATGTTTGCCTTTTTGCAACGTCTTTGTTTTTGGTTGCAAATAGCTACCTTTTGGCTTTAATGTTTTCTTCGTTGTTAAAGAAATCATTGCAGATTATCCACTCTGTTGTAAAGTACCAGGAAAAAAGATACACGTAACTTCGATCATCTCCAAGGGAAATATCCTGCCTCAAGATCTTACAAAGAAATCTTAATTGGAAGTACCAATCATAAGTATATGTTAATGGATGACCTATCTTAAGATGTCTCAGATGATAAGACTTATGATTCTTTAGACCTAACAATTCCTCTAATCTTCGTTAAATATCTTATACAAGTTCAAAAACTCAAAGCCCTTTGAGGCACGGTAAACTTCCAAACCATGTTATTAGAAACAAAGCTTTTATTATTAGATTCCCTACGTTGGAGATATGCAAGAAAATCCTCACGTCAGGGCCATTCTTTGTTTTTAGTCTCTATCTTCACATAGAGAAATGGAAGTCAAATTTTCGTGTCGTTACTATAAAGATCACCTCTACTGTTTTTCGAATTAGGCTTAACTGGAGAGGTTCTTTAATCAGTTGCCCGGAGTATTGGTAAACCTATCAAATTGGATAAAGATATTGATTAACTAAAACGTGCATAATTTGCTCTCGTATTTGCATAGAGGTTGACGTCACATAGCCTCTGTAATCCTTCTTAATATTTTGCTAGAACCAAGCAAAAAGTTGAATATAAGTGGGTTCACAGTATTTGTTTCCTCTGCTATTATATGGGTCACTGAATTGAAGCCTGCCCCTCCTTGCAACAGGACCGTCCTACCACACACTAGAATCCTCTACCAAAATCACAAAAGCCAGACATACAAACTCATGCTCCTGCCCTACAAATTGCCCAAATAAAAGAGGTACACATGCACCTTAGTGAACATACTCACGAAATCCTATACATCTCTGATTTATAGCTAGGGGATTATGGTAAAATTACAACGTTGGCAATTCGAAAAGACACAGAAAAACCCTCCTTCGTCCTCCAGCAATGTGCCACCCCTGTGAAGATCCAATATAGACTCCTAAGAATGCCCATAACCAACAATCAAAAATCACCAGCTCAAAAGGAAAATATTATTACAACAGAGAATGAATTGACTATCAAAGCACCGAAACATCCCATCTCCGGTGTAGATGTTATGCAGCCCCTTCAGAGCGATAAATTCTCAACTACTCTGAAAGAGATTTTTAAATTTAATAAGAAGCAGGATCACAACAAAGCCACTATTATAGCCATCTACATAAAAGAAAATATGCTTATATCTCACTCAAAACCCATCTTGAATAGAGATGTCAATTGGGCCTGAGCCTAGCCCGACTCACCCCAGCCTGAAGTCAACGAGTAGGCTTAGGTTGATCGGGCATTGGGCTAGGCCTCAATCCTACTTTTTTTTAAAAAGCCCAAGCCTATGCTTAGCTAGAAGTTCGACCTTTATAAGCAAAACAATGTCGTTTTAGTTTTTTAATTTTAAAGAAATGAGCATCAGGTCGAGCCTCAGTAGCAGGGAGTCAGCTCGGCCGAGGCCCAAGCCTGACCTATTGCCATCCCTAATCCTGAAGAGAAATATATCCTCTCATTAGGTTTGGTTCTCATGACATCGACTCATACTTACCCAGTTCAAAAGGAACTAAATCATGCTATACATAACCACCACTCTCAATAAATGACAATGGCTCTTAATAAATAGATGTCCAATAATTTAGAAATCAAGGACAAGGTTAGAAGGAAGGACAAGGGAACTTTGGTGTCTCCTTATCAAAATTCGACATCCTCTATGTTACTTAGAATTATAGGGTGTGGGGAATGCCCACTTTTGATGACATGTCAAATAATTGTTTATGATTCATAAAATGTATACCTTTTACCACTTAGAGACATATTCCAACAGTCATATGACTAAAAAAATATCATATTTACTTTGTTTTTGTTATAGTTATAAAGTCCCTTTGAATGGATTCATTGGTGGTTTATGGCTGCTTTAGAGAGAATATAGCTTCACTCTTACAATTAATAACCACTTAGCTCAGTTCATCCATTTCACTACTTCTAAAACTAACCCTCCTCTTTTATGGTAAGTTAATTTTGCTTATTTTCGTCTTTACCTAAAAGTCAATGAAAATTTTTGGAAAGATATGCTCAACTTTCATGCATCCAAAAACAATTTGTGGGTGATCATGTATGATGTGAACGACTATCTAACCTAAAGAAAAAATAGGAGGAAACCTTGCCTTTGCCTATTATCATCTTTTTAAAGTTGGCAAAATGACTATAGATTAATTGACTTTGGAGTACATAGGACAAAGTTTACTTGGCACGGTTTAGTGATAGGTACTTTACTACTTTGAGATAGACTTGATAGAGTTGGCGCTAATCTAGCCTAGGGATAGACCTACTTTAACATATAGTTTATTGTTCTTTTAGGAACTCATTGTGATGACCACCATCCTCTCCTTCTCCAAGTGGGCAATCTAATGAATAAGTTTAAAAAGTTAGTCAAAGTAGTGGAATCTAGTTATCCTAGTTTTATAGCACCTCTACATTTATTTTAGCATTTGTTACTTTACATGGTTGTTTTATATAACTAAATAAGGTTGTTGCTAATTTTTAACTTATTCTGTTTATGTAATCCTTATTTAAATGCTATTGGTTAATAAATTAATGTTAGGTACAAAAACACTTCTTCTTCTACATATCTTCTTTATCCATATCACTGGTATTAGAGCTTTGGTTAGAGAGTGAGTGAGTAGCAACTACACCAAAAACAAAATGGCCTTTGAAATTAACGTTCAGCCTACAATTCCTCACTTTGATGGTCATTATGATCATTGGAGCATGTTGATGGAGAATTTTCTAAAGTCTAAGGAGTACTAGCAAGTTGTTTAAGCAAGAATACCAAATGTAACTGATGAAACTACAGTCACAAATGCTTGAAAGACAGAAATTGAAGGAATGAAATTGAAGGATCTCAAAGCCAAGAATTATCTCTTCCAAGCAATTGATCATGCAATCTTGGAAACCATTCTTTGCAGGAATACGACAAAGAACATTTGGGATTCTATGAAAAAGAAATTCCAAGGCTCAACCAGAGCAAGGAGGTAGTAGCTTCAAGCACTTTATTCAGAGTTTAAATTGCTTCGAATGAAATCAGGAGAGTCTGTTTCAGACTTTTTCTCCAGGATAATGGCAATTGGCAACAAACTGTGGATTAATGGTGAGAAGATTGAGGACGTGGTGGTAGTCGAAAAAATTCTTCTATTAATGACACCAAAATTTAACTATTTGGTTTATTTGATCGAAGAATCAAAAGATGTTGATAATCTTTCAATTGATGAACTAAAAGGGTCATTATTAGTTTATGAGTAGAAAATGAGTTAGCAAGAAAGGAGGAGGTTGCCATGGAAGCTTCAACAGAAAATCATTTAACTTTAAGTAAAGGACGTGGTAGAGGTAGAACCAACCATAGAGGTAGAGGCGGAGGAAACTATGATGGCTATAATCAACAACAAGAAAATCAGTCTCAAAGCAGAGGAAAAAGTCGAGGGAGCTACAAGAAGTCAGGTGACAAGTCAAATGTTGAATGTTTTAGATGTCACAAGTATGGCCACTATCAATCAAAATGTCACACTAAATTGAATAAACAGAGTGAAGAAAGAACCAATTTTGAAGAAAAAGAAGAAGAGACGTCACTTTTATTAATGTGCTATGTGAGGAAGAAGCACAAAAAAATGTATGGTTTTTAGACACTGGTTACAACAACTATATGTGAGGAGATAAGAAGGCATTTTTTGATTTGGATGAAACCTTTAGCACTTCTGTTAAGTTCGGTGACAATTCTTTAATCTCAATTATGGGAATTGGAAAGGTAAGTCTCCCAACTAGAAGAAATAACACTTGCACAATCATTGATGTTTGTTATGTGCCAGATTTAAAACACAACTTGCTTAGTGTGGGACAACTACAAGAAAAGGACTTGAAATTTCTATAAAGAATGGAGTGTGCCAAATTTTAGATGACAAGATGGGTTTGATTGCTTAAGTAATCATGACTCATAATCGTATGTTTGCAGTACATCTTCACCACACGGTTGATTCATGCTTTGCAGCAAGGTTAAAAAATGAGCTTTGGTTGTGGCATTTGTGCTATGATCACCTGAATTTTGCTGGATTAAAAACTCTAAAGCAGAAAAACATGGTGATTGGACTTACTCAAATTATAGCTCCATCTAAAGTTTATATTATTAGTAAACAACAACAAAATCAGTTCCCACAAATAAAATCATGAAGAGCGAAGAAGGTTTTAGAGTTGGTTCATTTTGACATTTGTGGTCCAATCAATCTATCTTCTAATGGAGGTAAAAGATACATAATAATCTTCATTGATGATTATAGTCGAAAAATATGGGTTTATTTTTTGCAGAAAAGTTTAAAGCATTTGTAGCCTTTAAGACATATAAAGCACTTATTGAGAAAGAAGTAGGTAGCCCCATCAAATTTTTTCACACCAATCGAGGTGGAGTGTACAACTCAAATGAATTCTCAAATTTTTGTGAGACTCATAGAATCAAAAGGCAACTTATAACAACATTTACTCCTTAACTGAATGGAGTATGCGAAAGGAAAAGTTACACTATTATGAATATGGTGCGAAGCCTTCCATCAACAAGTGGAGTACATAAAAGTTTTTAGCCTAAGGCAGTCAATTAAATTGTTCATATTTTGAACAAAAGTTTCACTCTCGTTGTCCAAAATATGACGTCAGAAGAAGCATAGAGTAGATATAGACCAAGTGTAGAGCATTTTAGAGTTTTTGGGTTTATCACTTATGCCTATATTACAAATGAGAAGAGGAAGAAGTTTAACAACAAGGGAGAAAATTGCATTTTTCTTGGTGTTAGTGATCAATCAAAATCCTAAAGATTGTACAATCCTAACACTAAGAAAATAATTGTCAGTCAGGATGTGATTTTTGATGAGAATAATTTCTGGTCATGGAGCAAAATGCTGATGGATGACAGTAAGTTCCTGTTGATTTTGATGAGGAAAATGAAGCCAAGGAGCAACAACAATTGTTGGAGAATGAACAACAAACATCAATAGAGACACAAGAAGATAGGCGAGCTCAATGCTTTAAAAGAAGACCAGCTTGGATGTTTGATTACAAGGTAATGGGGATTGGTCAATTTAATACTAACACATTTTTTTCTATTTTCATATTGTGATACTACCATTTTTAAGGTAGTTGTTAAAGAAGAAAAATGGCAAAAGGCAATGGATGAAGAAATTGCAGCAATTGAAAAAAATAATACTTAGGAGTTAAGTGAACTTCTAAGACGAAATTGAAAGAGAATGGTGAAATTGAAAAATGCAAGGCCCCCTTGGTCGCCAAAGGCTACACATAAGAATTTGTTGTTGATTATATGGAAGTGTTTGCTCCTGTTGCAAGGCATAATATAATCAGAATGGTGATTACATTAGCAGCACAAAATTCATAGCCTATTTTTCAACTTGATGTCAAGTCAGCATTCCTATATGGAGATTTAAAGGAATAGGTATTTGTCACTCAACCTCCTAATTATATTAAGATTGGAGAAGAACATAAAGGGTATAAGTTAAAAAAGGCACTTTATGGACTTAAACAGACTCTTAAAGCTTGGTATAGTCATATAGATGCTTATTTTTACAGGGAGGGGTTTAAGAAGTGTCCATATGAACATACATTTTACACAAAAATTGAACTTGGGGTTAAAATGTTTATAATTTGTTTATATGATTTAATTTATACTGGAAATGATAGTGCGATGTTTGAAGTTTTAAGAAGTCTATGATGGCTGAATTTGATATGTCCGATATTGGGAGGATGCGCTACTTTCTTTGTATTGAATTAATACAATCTGTTACTGAAACTTTCATTACTCAAAGGAAGTACGTTCCAAAAATTTTAGACAAATTTCGAAGGAAAAATTGCAACTCAGTTTGCATTCCTATTGAAGTTGGTTTGAAGCTTTTTAAAAATCCTAAAAGAAAGAGAGTTGACAACACCGTTTACAAGCAGATTGTTGGGAGCTTGATTTATTTAATAGCTAAAAGGCTAGATATTATGCATGTTGTAAGTCTGATTAATAGGTATATGGATTGTCTGAAGGAAATGCATCTTCAAGTTGCAAAAAGAATTCTTTGGTACTTAAGAGGAACCATAGATTATGGTTTATTTTACAAGAAGGGATAAATGTCAAACTTGCTTGGCTTTAAAGACAGTGATTATGCTGGATATTTGGATGACAGGAAGAGTACATCTGGTTTTTTTGTGATGGGTTTAGGAACAATTTCTTAGTCTTCAAAGATGCAAGAAATTGTCACTTTATCAATAACTAAAGTTGAGTTTGTAGCTGCAACAAGTTATGGCTATCAAGCAATTTGGTTGAGGAATATACTTAAAGACCTGCACTTTAAGCAAGAGGTAGCTACTACAGTTTATTATGACAACAGTTCCATCATCAAGTTCTCTGTAAATCCACTTCTACATAGGAGAAGCAAGCACAAGTTTCACTTCCTAAGGAATCTCACAAAGGATGGAGTAGTTGATATATTTTACTACAAAAGTGAGGAGAAAATTACTGACATAATGACCGAGTCGTTGAAGTTTCCCAAATTTCAGAAGCTATTAAAGTTATTGGGCGTTTAAATGTTGAGAACTTTCAATTTAGGGAGGGATTGCTAGATAATTAGCCAAAGTAATGGAGTCCAATAATCTTAGTCTTACGGCACCTCCATAGTTATTTTAGAATTTGTTACTTTACGTGGCTATTTTATAGAACTGAATAACGTTGTTGCTGATTTTTAGCTTCTTCTATTTATGTAATTCTTATTTAAATGCTATTGGTTAATGAATTGATGTGAGTTATAGAAACATTTCTTCTTCTACATATCTACTTTGTCTATTCTATCAAAACCTTCCTTGAGTTATTCAACCTCACCATTTTTAGTTAGTTAGGCTATGATATTAAGATTTCTTTAAGGTTTTCAATCTAGCATGGGTACCCTTCATTGACTCAATCATTGAAGCCACAAGTAATATCAAAAAGGTAGTAGAAGATTGAGGTGATCAAAGTTTTGATTTTTGTCCTAGTTAATGGAAGTTTTCTAAAGTTGGAAATGATTGATGGTATACACATAACCATTTTCAGTCATATTGTGTGGATAATGAACTGTGAAGACATATTAGGCTTTATGTTCTTTCAAAAGAATACCCCATAACTGATAGTTGTTAAGTATTTGAACCAACTGAATGCATCATTTGATTAATGATTGGATCCATTCTAGGAAGGTCCATAACAGAGAATTCGCATTGATAAGATTGTCCAAATTTTGATAGACAAGTAGTGGAGACAAGGTAATAGGACATGCATAAAAGGTAGATAAAGCCTAACTGTGCCACATGGTTGGTTTTGTGAGAGAATCATACAGATGATGTAAAGTGTGATAAGGTGTCTAGATATCAAAATGGAGTGGATGTGGTGGAATTTTAAGAGTTGTGAGAATAAGATGGTGGAGACAATAAAAGAGGCTTTTCTTGAGAAGAAAAATCGGATATTTCTATATATTGGTCCTTTTTTCTTTTTATATTATCATAAAAAAACACAACAATCCCCTCTAAGTTCTCAGGAAAATTTATGGTTATAGGAGGAAAATATTTTTTTATGGTTATAGGAGGAAAATTTTTTTTTTACTTTGACATAGAGAGGGAGATCCATGATTGGGAAGATAAAGAGAGGAATTGATTTTTATAAGGCAGGAGTACGAAATTGAATTGGATTTTGAGGTCTTGAAAGGAAATCATCAAACACGTTATTATGGCTTTTGATGTGGTGAGGTGTGAATTTATAGTGAAATAACCAATCTTTCCAACAAAGTAATTGATTACATGGCAAAATCTTTTTGTTAGGCTTAAGGATCTTAAGGAAGGACATGTTGTCTATTTCCGCTATAAAGTGATACGCCCTGAGGTGAAAATTAAACTTTTCAATTCTTTTTACTGCGAAAATCTCCTTATAAATGATATGATAATGTTTTTCTGATTGTTTGAATTGGCCACTAGTATGGCCGCAATAATGGCATTTCATATCAATTTCTTCAATCAAGACAACTTCCTAATAATGATCACTTGCACATGTCTGAAGGATGCGCCATCCTTTATTAGGAATCTTGAAAGGGGGTAGATGTTGACTCACTAGCTTTAAGTACTAGATAACTTTAGTCTGCTTTTTAATCTATAGTAGTGGATTATTTCTCAGAAGTCTTGATAGGCAGCTCGTATAATCAATCAAGTGTGGAATAAAATCTCTGATATAATTAACAATTTTCAATAGTTGTTAGATTTGCCTTAAGCTTAGATTTTCATCAAGAAAATGCAATAATTCACTAGCAACATGCAGGCCAGGTTGATAAAATCCTTCATGAAAGTTCATACTTAAAAATTCTATTTAGGTTTATCCAATGTGAGTTTTCTTGCCTGAGAGCATAATCTTATATTGCTTAGTAAGATCTAAAAAGGATTGGAGTATTGCTCTATGTTCTTTACGTGCTTAAGAATATAGTAAAATATCATCAATGTAGATCAAGGCATTAGATAGGATGAGCTCATAAAATGTTGTCATAATATGTTGAAATAGTGATGGAGTTACTTTGAGTCCAAATAGCTTAACAGTCCATTGGTACTGAGCACTTGGGATGCAGAAAGTCTTAACCTTTTGGACTATTAGCATGTAATAATATTTACCATCATTTGCAAATCTGAACCACCAAGACCCATGTGAACATCAAAATCAAATCTATATTCGATTATACCTTTCGTAGCAAAAATAGCAAAGAAGCTCGTAGTGTCAGAAGAGTAGTCAAATGTCGAGCTCTACCAATATCCAAATCCTCACGAGACCGAACAAACTCTTCTGGTGTGCTAGCACCACTCTTGAGACTTCTCTCTCTCAATCACTTGAGGAGGATGACGACGCTAGGGTTTTTTTTAGGCAGATGAGTCTTACTCAACTCAAGTCATACTATACATAAAACTTAAGCAAAATTGTAAAAGATTTTTGCTTTTTTAAGAAATAAGACTTGAGTATTGATTTTTGGTAGCAAAAACTTGTCATGTTAAATGAATGTATTAAGAGGTTTATAATCAATAACCAACTTCTTTTTCCCTCTTTGTTGTTCAGTTCTTTTATTCACATAAAAGGCTTGACAAGCACAATATGATTTTATAGGCTCAATTAATCCTTCTTGAAGTAATATAGCACATTGCTTTTATGCTAGCTTCAAGTCATCAGGATTCATTCAAGGATGAGTAGCTTTTATAGGATTGATATCCTCATTCTTTTTAAAAGGTAAATGAATAAAGAACTGTGGATTCTTCTAAAGAGGATGAGCATGTGAGAATTATGCAAGATTCTTAGGATAATGCTTAAAAAATTGATCTCACAATACTTTGTATTGAGGAGGTACGTGGGTGAGTTCAAACATATTTAGTATATCAGTATAAGCATTGAAATTAGCTCGATATTTGATACTAGTAGGTAGGATTTGTAACAAAGATGCCTTGTAATAGACATTTAGGCAAATCAGTACATCTGGTTTAAGAATATGATTGCCAAAAACTTTAGTCCACATAACATAATTAGGAAAAAAATCTTATTCTAATTTTTCATTTTGTGATAAGCCTAATTTTGAATGAGTTGCTATCAATAATAGTAAAATATTTGTC
This sequence comes from Erythroxylum flavicans, assembly GCA_027576715.1. NCBI lineage: Eukaryota > Viridiplantae > Streptophyta > Magnoliopsida > Malpighiales > Erythroxylaceae > Erythroxylum > Erythroxylum flavicans. Next base: position 5,130,882 of record JANZXP010000196.1, on the reverse strand, counting down.
ATGAGATATCCAGGCTTTAGGGGTATGATATTGGGCTTCAAAACACTTCGACAAGATTCAATATCTATATATCTAATAGCCTTAATTGACTTATCATATCATCTTATTGTAACAACTAGATATGGACATAAGGGTGAGGATCAGTGATAGGCTTTGGATCTACCTTAAAGAATGGTTGTTGTAGCATATATGGAGTATCTTCCTTAGTGTCAACATCTTTATCTATCAAATTCTTAGATGAGTCAAACTCATCATCAGAGGAACATACAGGTACAACAAATTTGTTTTTCTAATCTTCACTGGTTTGTTATTTAATGACGTCTTCAATGTTATTGTGATTATGGATTGACATGATAGCCTCAATAGATTCCAACAATTTTAAATCTCTTTGTCTTATTATGACATTGTCGAAAAAAATGTCCTAGTTTGCCATAAATAAAATAGTGATATGCTTTCTAGTATAAGGGGCTCTCTTTTTAAAGAATCAAACATATCTGCATTGTTTACTTCTTCGAAATGGTTTTTGATAACCTCCAGTATAAACTTGGGATTTTGAGATCATCTGTAGGAGAACTTCTTGTGATGATATTTCTTTTTGGTAGGACACTCACAGCCTTTTTTCTCCTTACACTTAATCTTTAAATAAGGCTTTTTACGCCTTTTTCAGAAGAGGACTACCTTAAATGAAGTTCTTGAAAAATGCTTGCTATTTATAGAGTTTATCAAGAGAGGCTAAAGCAATTTGATAAATCTCGCCAAGAGATATTTCTCTCAAATCTTTACATAAAGTTGTAATGGTCCTTTGAATTTCACGTTGAAGTTCATCTAGAAGAGAAGTTATGAACATATAACAAAGATTAACATCATCGAAACCATTAAGCAAATAATAACATTCTATCATACTTTGAAATGCTTTTGAAGATCTCTCCTATCTAAAGAACAACACCTCATTTCAAAGTATTCTTATCATTTTTGCTTATCAATGAGATGAAATTCTCCAATTAATTCTTTATAAATAACACCAAGAAGAATTCCAACAGATGCTAACCTGAATATATTGGAGTCTTTGATAGTCATCTAGACGTTAACCCCATTCTCATAAAGTATCAATGAAATGAAAAGTAAAATTGGACAAAATATCTCTTAAAGTAGTATCAGGTCGAGTTATTTGTATATCAGTCCAAGCATTAACCCTGCGTTTGGTTCATGTCTTTATGGATGAAGACAGATGATAGGGACACAAAAGTCCTAT
>JANZXP010000196.1:5099751-5129530 GCA_027576715.1 Erythroxylum flavicans | reverse complement strand
ATTATTATTATTATACGAAATTAATTTCTTATTGTTATTGTTATTGTTATTATTATTATTTGTTAACTTTTTTACTATTACAAATCATTCGTTTTAAAATAATCAATGAAGTATATATTTTCAATCATATTATATTGCAGGGGTATTTTAGTCATTGACAATGTTTTTATGTTCTGTCAATTGCAACTAAACATATTTCTATCCTTGAGACGGAGGCAGTTTTATCTGTTTTGTCCATCACAACCAACCATCTCACTGTCTTCAATTTTTATCCTGTTCTGTCACTAAATTTTTATCTTGTTCCGTCTTTATATATTGGAGATAATAACCAAATGCAGCGTAAATTCGTAGAGGCAATCTCTTCATTTTTTAGGTAGAAGATCATTAAAAGTAAACCAAAGTCCTTAGGTAGGTCATGACGGAGGTACTTGCATAAGTGGTGGTTAAGGTCTTAGGGGTTCAATAATTTCTGTTTTAACCTTAGTCTAGTGAGAAGTATCTAGCATAGCTATCATTATCCAAGCTAATTGGGATAAATTTGTAATTGATCATAAGTTTCAGAATCTTTAGTTATTTGGCTTTCATATTCATCCATGTTGGATTCAAAAACGAGATGTAGACTTGCAATGAACTTTGTTGAGGGGTATTGTCTTTCCAATTGATGAAACAGGTTGGGTTTTAAGTGGGGAAGTTGGAGACGTTTTAATTTGTAAAGGTTTTATCCAAGGATTAATAACCTCCTTGCATTTTTGAGGTCTTATAGATTTTGATATGCCAGTTGCATGATGAGTGGCCTATTTTCTGAGTAAAGGATAACTCATTTTGAATACCTTATAATCAGCCGCTTGAGGATATGTTAGGTTGAATAAATAAGCTGTATAACTAAAAATGATGTAAGATAAGCCCAACTAATAGCATTTAACTGTTTGTTTGCATATCTACCTCCATACACTGAAATACTTCTTTAACTTCTTGTTCTTTTTCTTTTGTGGTAAAATTAGGTCCAAAATATTGAATATCAACGCATCAATTTAGATCAGCAATAAGTAGGATTTGATTTTGTAAAAAAGTATGTAACTTTTGGATTTGAGAGGATACAAATTCTACCCTTTTTTGATTTGCTTGTGCTTGCTGGTAAAGACCATCAAGGTTATAATCAATGCATCGAAGACAACAACATTATTTGTCTACCAGTTGAGTACCTCATTAGTGGGGTTTAATGCAAAATATCATAGGATATGACAATGGGTTGATGAGAGGTTTGTTATCAAAGTAAAGGATAATTCATTTTAAACATCTTATAATTAGCCGCTTTATAATAAATTAAGGATGAATAACTAGGTTGTATAACGAGAAATGATGTAGGATAAGCCCCACAAAAAGTCTCTTAACTGTTTTGTTTACATATCTACCTCCATATGTTGATGTACTTCTTTAACTTGTTCTTTTTTTTTTATCGTAAAATCAAGTCTAAAATATTATCAATGTATCATCTTAAGTTAGCAACAAGTTAGACCACTTAGTTTTGTAAAGAATATAGCTTTTGGATTTGAGAGGACACAAATTCTACCATTTTTTAAGTTGCTTATGTTTGTTTATTAAGACCATCAAAATTATAATCAATGCCTCGAAGAACCTTATTTTGAACAACTATATCTACCAATTAAGTACCTCATTATTATAAAGGTTTGTAATAACACGGTGTCATGTACTCTTCTCTTTAGAGGAAGAAATTCTTCATAATATCGCATCATTGTACACAAAATAGGTGCTGCAATAACAACACGAATTATAGGAAGAATGACCTCATTTTTTACTTAAATTTTGTCTTTAAGAAACCAAAATTCCTTTCCAGTTCATAAATATTCTCATGTTAGAGCTATTGATTTTTAAGTCCAGCCCATGGTCTCAAATTTGGGTCATGATCATCAGACTTGGGACCAACTTGTTGTGAAGGTCAATAACGATGAGTTTTTCTGACATATTTTGCTGCTGAGCTTGTAATTTATGTTCTTTACTTAAATCAAGCAATTGGAACTTTCAATACGTAAAATAAAGCATGGTAATTTCTACTAGTGCCTAACCCTAACATAAAATTTTTCCATCGAAACAAAGCATATCTTCAACCAAATTTCTTTTCCTTCCACTTTAGCTGCCAAATAGATCACGGAATTTATCACTTTAAGGAAACAAATATACTGAATTACTGCTGATCTCAACATGCAAAAAATTCTCAAAATCGTTGCAGGCTACTCACAGATCATCCGCAAGACTCCAACAGTTAGAAAGTGTACAAAAGATTATCTTGTTTTTTTGCACTTTGATTGCAGAAAGTAAATCTCACAAAATCTCAGAAATCTGCAACAACAGAACAGTCAAGTCAGAAACATGCCAAAAATCAGCACACGGATAAGTCTCATTAAGATAAAATCCTTAGCCCTGTCTTCCGAGCACTAATGTCAAATATAAGTAAAACATATATAATTAACATATTCACGCTTCTTAACTCCAATAATAAAGTAATATGACAATTAAGATGAATTAGTCGGGCATTTAGATTCACATGTTAAATATAATTCATACAATTCTGACATGATGTTAACCATAGTAGAAAAGTGGACCACCACAAAAGACTTACATTAATTGGCATTTCGGCTATTACAAGGTTGGTGTTTTCTTCAAGACTTTTTAGAGTTATCACTTCACCCCCAACAACCATATTGATCACAATACCATCTGCATGATTTTAGACTGAGTCAGAAAGGATCTCAAAGCATAAACATTACGAGTATGCAAGGCAGATCAATGTGGCAAAAGAACCTGCTGCCAAACATGTAGCCATGCGTCTCATGTATGTTTCCTGCAAGCAAACCAACAAGCACAAAACTTAATGAGAAACTGTAGATAAATTCTGCGATCATTGGCCATAAATAGTTATGGAGGTACACATCATATAAAATTATTCAATCTGCAATGGCCATATAGCTGAGACAACCCTGCCCTTTACCCTAACTGAGCAGTAACTGAGGCATGTGAATGGAGCTAATGCAAAAGGAACTAGTGTTGATTTCAATAAACTGCGATAAGTAGAAAAGCTAATTATGCATTTGGAACATGTATTGCTTTGTACATATTTACATGCACATTCTACTTTCCACATAATAGGGCTAAGAGCTTTGTTCAATAAATTTTTGGAATCTGCCAGTTCTTGTACAATCAAACTGGGCCCTCCATAAGTGCTACTCATCCCAACATGAATGATGACCTAGTTTGAAGAGTCTTAACATATATGCTCAATGATCTAACAACTAAACTTATAAACAATAAGCCGACATTTATTACACGTAGATCAAAGAAAAAAATTAGACTGCAAGCAAGGTCAGTTTTTTGAAGTATACTGCCCATTTTAGAGTATTGCATTTGATTCAAAAATTTATCTTAATAGCAGAAAAAAGTTAGACCCAGAGATTAACACCCCTTGAATTTTAAGAATGAAACTCAGCTTCTACCTACAGAAACAGAAAGTTCACAAAATAGAACAGTTGCACTTAGGGATTACATGCATGACAGAAAGTTTGTATAGACATTTTTCATAATGCACAATACATGTTTAAGGCCTAGAGAAAAATGGAAACGTACCTTGTTTATAGGAAGCTCATAATTAATCAAAACACGAGCAGACATAGGTGATTCCCCAGAAGCCAAAAGTGGAAGGCATACATCTGTAACGACTACCATGTGAGATTTATTCTCTTGTTTTCCCATTTCACCGTCATCTGCTAACTGTGGAGTAACAGCTAACTGTGGAGTAACATTTTGGTTCCACTTCGTTGTTGCTTCCCTAAATGTCTCCAGAATGAGGATTCTTTCCGATTCAGCTAGGTCACTGTACTGGCATTGATAACAGTGGTGATGATATGTATCAGCAATCAATTAAAGTACATCAGATCTCCAACTTTATCCCTGATGCAAAACAAATCTAAGACTCTCTCAAAAAGAACCACAAAATGCAAACTACCAAATGTCAGGTTTACGAATGACAAAACCTTAAAGTAACACTTTATATCAGGCAAAACCCTGGATTTTGCATGCCTTATATTAACAATTAATCTAAAGAGATAAAGACATAACCACTTAGATTTTTCAGTTACTGACTATTATGACCGCAGAGATGCTAACCCTCAATATCACATCGGGCAACAAGTTCCAGTCACTTGAAATTTAACAAAGATTTTTCATCTTGAAATACTACAATTTGATGAAATTTAACATAGATTTTCATCTAAAACTATAACAATAAAATCAAAATTTGACAATTGAATCATAGAACAATCAACTGCCGTAGCCAACTAAAGACAGAGAACTAAAAACACATAGTTATGAACAAAAACCTAGATTAATTAGAAAAAGAAAACTCATACCAGACAGGAAAGAGAAACATAGGGGAGATTGGAGACGGCGGCGCAGACGGCGTCTAGCTCGTCGCGGGAGCTGCAGCAGACCACCATCGGCAGCCCAGGATGCCGGCCAGCAACGCCTAGCAAATCCACCAATGTCTCCTGCCAAATTATCACCGTGTTTTAAGCGTAAAATCAATTTCTATTTCTTCGGATCTAAAAAGCCATATACATATTATGTGTTCTGAATGCGCATATGCGTGAGAGAGAGGGACCATTTTGAAGTGGATCCTGTCGACGGCGACGTAGAAGTGGCGAGGTTGACTGAAACGGCGGCATGAGATAAAACAAATTAGCAAAAAAGGAAACATGTATTAGACGAAAATAAAAGGAAGATTTACCTAAAATGGCAAGAAGGTGACAGCGACGGCGGCGAGGCGGCTTCAGTGGCCTCTGTTATTGCCATAGTTCTTCTTATCCGCCTACCTCCGGTGCTGCTTATACTCCACTCCAATTCAATCTCGTTTTTTCGTTAACCTTTTTAAAAAATCTGTTTCACTTCAAAGGACAAGCCACCGCAACTTCCTAAAATTTAGAGCGTTATATTTAATGTATATCTATATTATATTTCATCGTTGTCAAATTTTGCAAACTGATGATGATATAACCTATGATAAGATTTTTAATTTTATTGTTTAATAAAATATTCAAATAAAATTTTTAATATATAATTTTGTAAATGACATTTAAATTTGGATTTTTTAATTTAAAATAAATAATAATTGAGGTTGTGGAGATTATATAAAAATGTAATTTTTATATGTTTTTAGTATTTTAATTACTTGGATATGAAATTATGAATATTCATTTATTGTACCTCAAAGAATATTAATGGGTAATTACATTAAAAAATTATTAATCGTAAATATATTTGTTTCTCTCTCTACCTCTACTTCGAGCTAGCTAGTAGGGCTTTCTTCTTAGTGCTAGTGCAACTTTCTCCGCGGCGTACGTTATTTTTGTCGTCTCTATCCTGCGCTCTTTTTATCGTACGCCCCCTACCTCTCCTATTTCGATTCCACGATCAACCCTAATTTCACACACCATTCTTTGCACTTTTTTGTATTATTCAACAAAAAACTGAGCTTCTATTTCCCGCTGTCTTTGATTATTTCAGGTTAAGAGAGAGACGCTACTTCCTAGGGTTTGATCCAGTGGGGATCACCAATTGCAGCGAGATCGGGAACCATACAGTTTGGTAGGGGTAACATTTTAGGGATTAGGGTTTTTTAGCCAATTGATGTTTTGGCGGGGATCTGAATCTGCTGGAGGGATTGATAATCTGGGTCGGACCGCCCTGAGATGGCCAATCCCGGAGTCGGGACTAAGTTTGTCTCTGTAAATTTAAACAAATCGTATGGCCAACCACAACAACAACAGTATCACCACCATAACAACCACCAATACGGGGTGGGCAGGAATCGCCCCGGCGGAGGCGGAGGAGGAGGAGGAGCAGGGATGGTGGTACTTTCACGGCCGCGGAGTTCGCAAAAAGTAGCTGGGACGAAGCTTTCTGTTCCACACCCGTTGAATCTGCCATCATTGAGGAAGGAGCATGAGCGATTTGATTCCTCGGGAGCAGGAGGAGGCCCCACCGGAGGCGCTTCGGGAGTTGGTGGTGTACGGCCTAGTTCTTCCGGTATGGGATGGACTAAGCCGGCTGTGGTTGGTGAGAAAGATGGATTTATAGGTGTTGGCAGTGATCACACTGGAGATATTTCAATTTCCAGTGTTAATCATGGTTTTGACCAAGGCGGTAATGGTGTTGTTAATGGGGTGAGTAAAGGGAATAGTAGCTCCTTGTATGTGCCACCTTCTGGGCGTTCAGTTGTTCCTGCAGCTTCTGGTCTGTCCCCGAGCAATCAAGTTCCTGGGAAAGCTACGGTCTTGAGGGGTGAGGATTTTCCATCGTTGCAGGCAGCTTTGCCCGTGGTTTCTGTGTCAGAAAAGAAGCAGAAAGATGGTTTGTTTCAGAAACAAAAGCAGGTTATGAATGAGAATCTTGGTGCTGAGCAGGGGGGTCGCTCGGGTTTGAGTGCACTTGTGGATATGGGTTTGCAGTCCAGGAATCATGTTAGCAATGGAGAGAATGAGAAGGAAGGCAAAAAACGTGGTTTAGGTGGTGCTGGCATGTTTGAGAAAGACCGGAGGCAGGAGGAATACTTTCCCGGACCTTTGCCATTAGTTAAGCTCAACCTGAGGTCGGATTGGGCAGATGACGAGCGAGATACAGGGCATGGTTTGATGGACCGGGGGAGGGATCATGTGTTTACTAAGAATGAAGCTTACTGGGATAGGGATTCTGATTTCCCAAGGCCAAGTTTTTTACCCCAGAAGCCAACATATAATCACTTTGATAGACGTGGGCAGCGTGACAGTGAAACTGGAAAGATTACTTCCAGTGAAGCCGCTAAATTGGACACTTTTGGCCGAGATACAAGAGCAACTAGTAGAGAGGGACGAGAAGGCAACTCATGGAGAGTTTCTTCACATCTTGTGATGGATGGATATGGCATCCAAGAGGGCGGCAATGAAAGAAGTGGCATTGGTACAAGGCCATATAATCAGAACAGAAAAATAAACTATGAAAATAAATATGTCCCATCCCCTTTCCGAGACAATGTTCAACATGATAATGAAAGGAGGGATGTTGGTTATGGACATGTAGGGAGACATCCTCACAGTAACTCAATGGATCCTTTTGGTGGGAGAGCATCTGATCGGAGCAGTCGAGAGAGTTACGGGAATGAACAGTACAACAATCATAGAAGTGATCACTTCCAAAGTAGTTCAACTTCCAAATCATTGTTTTCTTTGGGCGGTAAAGGGCTTACAGTTAATGATCCCTTACTGAGCTTTGGTAGGGAGAAACGCCCATCCTCAAAAAATGAAAAGGCTTTCTTTAATGATCCTTTCATCAGGGACTTTGGAGCTATTGGGTTTGATGGACATGATCCTTTTGATGGGGCTTTTGTTTCTATGGTTAAAAGGAAGAAAGATGTGGTTAAACAGGCTGATTTCCATGATCCAGTCAGGGAGTCTTTTGAGGCTGAACTTGAGAGGGTGCAGAAAGTGCAGGAACAGGAGAGGCAACGCATAATGGCCGAGCAGGAAAGGGCTATGGAACTAGCTCGGAGAGAAGAAGATGAAAGGATTCGGCTGGCTCGGGAACAAGAAGAACAACAGAGGAGGTTAGAAGATGAAGCCAGAGAAGCTGCACGTAGAGCTGAACAAGAAAATTTGGAGCTTATGCGAAAGGCTGAAGAGCAAAGGATAGCTAGAGAGGAAGAGAAACGCAGAATTATTATGGAGGAAGAGAGGAGGAAACAGGCTGCCAAACAGAAGCTTTTAGAATTAGAGGAAAGAATTGCAAAAAGGCATGCTGAAACGACAAAAACTAATAATTCTTATATCTTGACAGATGAGAAGATATCAGTGACAGCTACAGAAAAAGATGGTCCCAAGTTAGCAGATGTTGGTGAGTGGGAAGATGGTGAAAGGATGGTGGAGAGAATTACAACTTCAGCATCTGCTGATTCTTCAGGATCAAATCGGCCTTTTGAGATGGGTTCTAGGCCTCTCTTTTCCAGAGATGCCTCCTCTCCCTTTTCGGACAGAGGGAAACATCATAGTTCATGGAAGCGAGATGCATTTGAGAATGGAAACAGCTCATCATTCCTTTCACACGACCGGGAGAATGGCCATCATAGCCCTCAGCATGACTCTGCTGTTGGAGGCAGAGTGTTTTCCAGAAAAGAAGCTCATGGAGGACCTGGATTTATGTCATCCAAGACTTACTATAAAGGAGGGATTCCTGAACCTCGCATGGATGATTTCAGACAAATTAAAGGTCAGAGGTGGGATCTCTCTGGAGATGGAGATCATTTTAGTAGAAATCTGGAGTTTGAATCTGAATTTCACGAAACCCTTACAGAGAGATTTGGTGATGGTGGATGGGGACAGAGTCATTCTCGGGGCACTCTTTATACTCCCTATCATGAACATGTATATCACAACGCTGAGACAGATGGGCTTTATTCCTTTGGAAGGTCACGACACTCCACGAGGCAACCTCGCGTTCTTCCACCTCCTTCCATTAACTCCATGCAAAGAAGTTCTTACAGGGGTGACCAACATCCTGGGCCCTCAACTTTTACACTGAATGAGTTGCCGCACAATGATGGCACAAGAAGTAAATCTACCGTGCAGAAAATGTTTGATAATAGCCTTCAGGAGATCATTTCAACAGCTCAAATAACTGATCTGAACGAAGACAGTACTGAGAATGCGGCACAGGAAATGGATATGGACACAAAAATATGTGATTCACAATCTTCACTCTCTGTTTCTAGTCCCCCTGATTCTCCTGTTCATCTATCTCATGACGATTTGGATGACTCTGGTGATTTCCCTGGATCAGCTGCTGATCGCAAAGATGAGACCTTGGGTTTACAAGTTAATGAATCTGCAGCCTTGCCTATTGACGGTGAAAAAGAGAAAATGATGAGTGAATCAAGTTATGATGATGAAGAATGGCCTATTGAGACCGATGACCCATTGCAGGAGCAAGAAGAATATGATGAGGATGAAGATGGCTATGGGGAAGGAGATGAAGCCCATGATGGAGAAGATGAGAATACAAACCTAGCCCAAGAGTTTGAAGACCTTCAACTAGAGGAGAAAGGTTCACCTGACATGGTGGACAATTTGGTGCTAGGCTTCAATGAGGGTGTTGAGGTTGGGATGCCAAATGATGAATTCGAAAGAAATTTGAGGGATGAAGATGCAAAATTTGTCCCACCCCAAGTTTCTGTTGGAAGTGTGAAAGAACTGGGATCTTTTGATGGGATTTGCAGTGAAGAACAAGCCCTTCAAAATATGACTGATTCTGTGGAACTGGGTCTTGATGATGCTTCTGGAATCTTGCAGGACTTGGTGATCCAACCTAAGCATGTTCCTCAAACTTCGGCAGCATCTGAACTTATGAACCATATGGACGCTCCTAGCACTGGATTGTCTTCTCAGGCCCAAGTTCCATTATCAACAGGACAGATTTTTATGTCCAGTGCTCCCTCTGTTCATGGTCAATCAGAGGTGCCTGTCAAGCTCCAGTTTGGGCTATTTTCTGGTCCATCTTTGATACCTTCACCTGTTCCAGCTATACAGATAGGTTCTATACAGATGCCTCTTCATCTGCATCCGCCTGTTGGCCCATCTGGAACCCAGATGCATCCATCACAGCCTTTCTTTCAGTTTGGTCAGCTGCAATATGCTTCACCTATTTCGCAGGGAGTGTTGCCACTGGCACCACAATCTATGTCCTCTGTTGAAACCGCTGTTCCAGCTAATTTTCCAATGAATCAGAATGCTGGAGGTCCTCTGCCTATTCAGTCTGCTCAAGAAACTTCCCATAATCTAATCAAGGGTGATTTGTTGTCTGTCTCAACTGATAACCAACCTGGCCCTCTTTCACAGCACTTAGATCTTCTCTCTCATGGTAAGGTGTCAAAGGATGGGAAGTTGTTGCCATCCTCAAATGCCATCTTAAAAGTGGAACAAGGCCAGGGTGAACTTTCTTGCACTGGTGATGGAAATTTGATGGGTGAATCAGGTTTTCAAGTGGAGGAATCATTTATGAAAAATTTCAAGATGTTACCTACTAAAGAGTTAGGTGACCAACCTCAAACTGTTAAGTCATCGTTGCAGATAGCTTCGAAGGATAAGGATTCCAACCTTGTAAAAGGTCAAGGCATAATAACAGGTGGGAGACGTAAAAGATATGTAGTGAAAAATTCAGGCTTGAAATCTTCATTACAGCCTGCTGAGGCTTCTCAACAAGATCCTGGTGCATTTCAAAGGAGACCACGGCACCAGAGAACTGAGTTTCGAGTTCGGGAAAATGCTGATAAGAAGCAATCTGTTGGATCAATTTCATCTAGCCTTTATGGAGATGATAGATCTAATACTGATGGTAAGGTTATTGGAGCAAGAAATGGGTCTAAGAGGGTTGTTATTGGGTCAAATAGACAACCAAAACAGAAAGTTGAATCAGATGGCTTGAGTTCACGGCTTGTTGCGTGGGAGACAGATTCTGGAGGCAGGGTTGAAAATGGATCTGTAAAACAATCTTTGAGAAAGAACGTCTCATATTCTGGTGAGGATGTAGATACTTCACTACAAAGTGGAAATATTGTCCGTATATTTGAGCAACCTGGCATCGAGGCCCCTAGTGACGATGATGATTTTATTGAGGTTAGGTCAAAGAGGCAAATGCTGAATGATCGCCGCGAGCAGAGAGAAAAAGAAATTAAAGCAAAATCGCGTGTCACAAAGGTTTCATTTTACTTTTCACCTTAGTTTGTGCTTTTTGGCAAATATGTTGTTTACTTAATTACATCTTCTTGTTTGTATGGCAGACCATGCGGAAACCACGTTCTGCTTCTCAAACTACAGCTGGCAATATAAACTCAAGTAAAATATCTGCATCTGTTGGAGGAGGATCTTCAAGTAACTCGCATACTGATTTTGTTTCCACCGAAAGACATGGCTTAGGAAACATTGAAGTATCTGTGGGATTTAATACCCCCATTGTTTCCCAACCATTGCCTCCAATTGGGACTCCTGCTGTTAAAACTGATGTCCAGGCTGATAAAAGATCCCAAACAATCAAGTATGTGGGCCTTGAAAAGATTATGCAAACCTAAGAACTATTGTAATTTCAGGAGCTCACGTACTATTCTCTCTGCAGGTCTACTGAGACAAGCTCTGGTGGAAAGAACCTCTCATCAGGTTTGATGTTTGAGAGTAAGAATAAGGATAATGTCCAAACATCTTTGGGCTCTTGGGCTAATTTACAGATTAATCAACAGGTACTTGAAACTTTTACTGATTCTTGTTCAAATTTGAAGCATTGGATATTTCAGTTTGTTATATTTTATGAATATGCTTTTAATTAGTTGCAATTTAATTTGAAGGTATGATGTTATTCATTATTTCTTTATTTTGGTGCCACTTTGTGCATGTGCAAGCACCTAATTAGATATATGTTAATTGGTGTACTGTTTATGTTCAAGTTGGCTTTGTTTTGGAACGGAGAGAGGAAGGGGAATGACAAGGGAAAGATTTGGAGGGGAAATGGGAAACATATGGAAGCCTTTTATTTTGATTTTTAAACATATGGAAGCCTTTTATTTTGATTTTTACTTTCTGTTGATTTTTGTACATTTGAGTCCTCTAATTCTCTATGTTGCATTATTATGTTTTATGATCAAAAGAAGGACAATTGAATATAAATAATGGAATGGAAATTCTTCATCAATAGATTTGGACCATATTTTAATAGTTCAAAATCATGTGGCAAATCTACTAACGTTAGAAGCTTGATCATTTTATCATTTAGGTCATGAGCCTCATGCAGACCCAACTTAATGAGGCTATGAAGCCTGGAAAACTTGATTCACGGTCTTCAATTGGAGATTCTACTCTCTCAGTTGGTGAACCAAGCTTGACATCATCGTCCATCCTGGCTAAGGACAAAACATTTCCTTCTGCTTCAAGCACAATCAATTCATTGCTTGCTGGGGATAAAATTCAATTCGGTTAGCATACTCCCTAAATAACTTTTTTCCGCATGTACAATTGCAGTTGAAATTCTTCTAAAAGAATTTTGAAAATGATTATTTCTGTATATTCAGGTGCTGTTACATCACCAACTATTCTCCCTTCTAGCAGTCGTGCTATTCCCCATGGAATTGGCAATCTAGGTGTGTGTCGTCCAGACATCCAAATGGTCCATAATCTGTCTGCAGCTGACAATCAACGCTCTATATTTTTCGGAAAGGATAAGCACTCCAACGAATCTTCCATGCATTTGGAAGATTGTGAGGCTGAAGCTGAAGCAGCTGCTTCAGCTGTTGCAGTTGCTGCAATAAGTAGTGATGACATAGTTGCGAATGGGCTCGGTACAGGTCCTGTTTCTTCCGATTCTAAAAGCTTTGGAGGTGCAGATATTGATGGTATAATTTCTAACAGAAAATTCTATGTTGCATTCCTGTTTCTACTGAAATGTTTCTTCATGAATTGACTGTTCTAAATTTGTTCTCGCTTATACACAGATGCATCTGGCAATCAGCACCTGGCAAGTAGATCAAGAGCTGAAGAGTCACTTACTGTAGCTCTTCCAGCTGATCTGTCTGTTGAGACGCATCCAATGTCTCTGTGGCCACCTTTACCAAGTCCTCAACATTCTTCCAGCCAGATGCTTTCACATATCCCGGGAGGCCCGCCTTCCCATTTTCCCTTCTATGAAATGAATCCCATGTTGGGGGGACCCATCTTTGCATTTGGGCCACACGACGAACATGCATCAACCCAATCGCAGTCCCATCAGAAAAGTAATACGCCTGTTTCAGGTCCACATGGAACATGGCAGCACCATTCTGGTGTAGATTCATTCTATGGTCATCCAGCAGGTTTTCCTGGCCCTTTTATTAGCCCACCTGGGAGCATTCCGGGAGTTCAAGGACCACCACACATGGTTGTCTACAATCATTTCGCACCAGTTGGACAATTTGGACAAGTTGGCTTGAGTTTCATGGGCACAACCTATATTCCGCCTGGAAAGCAACCTGATTGGAAGCATAATCCTGTGTCTTCAGCCATGGTTGCTGGTGAAGGGGAAATGAATAGTTTGGATATCGTTTCTGCACAGAGAAATCCAACCAGTGTTCCTGCACCTATCCAGCATCTTGCACCTGGGTCGCCACTTCTTCCAATGGCTTCTCCTTTGGCAATGTTTGATGCGCCGCCTTTCCAGGTAAAATTATGATCTGTGCTGTGTAAAATTACAACCATTTGGATAGAAAATTTATTCTGGAAAACAATTTCCTTTCTCTCTCTTAGGACAGTAATGTTATATACCATTGTGGGGGCTAAGTTTTTTTTTGTTTTCAATTCACCAGTGTGGGGGCTTATATTTGATTTTGATTACTTCATGTCATAATGTTTTTCACTGCTATTTTTGTTCCTAGTCTGCCCCGGACATGTCAGTGCAAGCTCGGTGGTCCCATGTCTCGGCTTCTCCTCTTCAATCAGTCTCTGCTTCAATGCCATTGCAGCAACAGTCAGAAGGTGTTCTCCCTACTCAGCTTAATCATGGGCTCTCTGTCGACCAGTCATTAGCAACCAACAGATTTTCTGAATCTCAAATTTCAAGATCCTCTGACAATGTCCAAAACACCGCAGGATCAACTGATGCAACTGTGAACCAATTACCTGATGAACTTGGGCTGGTGGACTCCTCGAGGTCTACTAGTACCAGAACTTTGGCACAGAGCAGCATTCCCAAAAGCCCATCTGCCATTACCATTCAAGATGCTAGCACGACAGATGGCACCCAAAATTGTACCAGTAACAGCTTTAGCCAGAATACTAGTTCTGCTTTTAAGACACAACCTTCCCACCAGAAAACTGCATCTGGCCAGCTGTACAACTCGTCTGGTTACAATTATCAGAGGGGAGGTTCAGTTCCTCAGAAGAATATTTCTGGGGGGGACTGGTCTTATCGTAGAATGGGATATAATGGGAGGAATCAATCTTTGGGTGGCGAAAAGAACTTCCCTTCTTCAAAGATGAAACAGATTTATGTAGCTAAACAGACAACAGGTGCAACATCCACGATGTTATGATCAGCTTAGAAATTGACTGAGCGTTGGTTGAACATGGAAAGCATGAACACTGAAGAGTCTTTGCAGAATGAAAACATATTTGGCAGAATCGATTGATAGGAACGGCTGAGATTTGGAAACCTACGGTTATAAATGGGTTGATATATTGGCATTCTAATCCAAGTTTGCAGGCTTGTGGACTGTGACCTTTTATGAGTCTTGTTTTTCAGGCTTCTTCGGAGAAGAGTTACACTGTGGTAGTGGCTCGGCGTTTAGATATATCATTTCAAAAGTTTTGTGCATTAGACGGGTGTGGTCTGTGATTACCTTTATCATCACATTGTTGGCTGCACAAGCCAAATGTGTAATCTCATGAGATTGATGTATGAATATAATTAATGATTCAGCTGATAAATTTTTGTTGCTGCCTGTGGAGACCTATTTAAAATGGAATGGCAGCCATTGAACATTCTGTTTTGGGTGATCCACAATTTCTTTTATTTACTCGACAGAATTTAAGTCCTTACCACTCCAGATCATGAAACGGAAAGTGCAATTGGCTAATGCCAATTAATGGAAAGGTGTGTGCGGCCACTGTGGTTTTCACTTTGGTCTGCGAGTCAGCATACCCCACCACTTTCCTGGGGGGACGTGGGAAGTCAGCGTTTATGCTCGATTTGGTAAAAGGTAACCTTAAAGAACTTATTTTTTTAATTTTTGGTTGGAGCGGATAAAGATGAGCCGGCTTTGACCGACCAGTAGAATTGTCTTCTCCTTGGAAGAAACTTTTTTTTATTGAGATTAAAAATGTCATCTTACACTGTTTCTCAAGGATTTAAGCTTCATAAAATACACATTAGCCCGGGACCGAGTTTAGGGCAAAAGTGTATTTCAGTTTATCGACTAAAATGAATACTACAAAGAATTAATAATAATTCTTATCGGTTCTCTCAAATTTATGCGCTAAATCACTAATCCATCATTATTTCTTTAAGCTCATCTTCCCCAAAAATCTCAAAGTAATCGTTATTATCTTCATTTCCCAACTCTTCAACTTGTTTACTGCTGCTTTCTGCTTCGATTGTGTTCTTTTTTTTCAATGTCTCGTCTTCATTTGCTTTATAGTCTGTTGTAGGAAAATTTGTTTTGGCCTTTTCTCCCCTGAACTCAATCGCGGCTTTGTCATAAGCTCTCGCCGCCTGCTCCGCCGTTTCGAAGGTGCCAAGCCAGACCCGAGAGGCCTTTCTGGGATTACTTATCTCTGCGGCCCATTTGCCCCAGGGCCTTTGCCTAACCCCTCTGTACTTTCCTTCCTTTCTCTTCTTCGCCTTGATGTTGTTGCTGCTTTGGGGCACCTCATGAGCTAGAGCTTCCAGCTGGTGCTCAGCACTTGTGGTGGGGACGAAATAGTTGCAGCCAAGACATCCGTGGATGTTGCAGACGGAACACGTGTCAAAATCAGCGAGGAATGGTGGTAAAGATGTGGCAGGTTGGAGGGGAATGATTGGTTGGTGTAGTTCCAATGTGGGGCCATCAGGAATGTCCCCTGATATTACACGGTGGAGGGTAGAGACGATGATAGAGTGCTCTTGTTCTTTGGTTAAGTGCATTTTATCTGAATCTGATATTTGTTATGTTCTCTTTGAGTTTGGGGAGTGTTTGGATGGTGGCGAAGTTTTGAATAGAATAACCCATTCAAATGAGGGGTTCGGGTGGGTTTTATTTTGATCAGGCAATGGCTATTACACCTGGCCGCCAGCTGGCACTTTCAACACACGCTTTTTACATATTGCTGTCCTTGGGCGGTTACATTATCAATTGCGTCATATTTAAAACATGAGCATATTAATATTATCTTCTTTTTTATAAACTATTAATCATTTGGCCAATTGAATCATTTTAAAAAGTATTTAAAAATAATATTGTTTCGAGTGGCTCACTTAAAACTTCAAGCTCAAGCTCAAATCATTACGATACATCAAATCTTACTTATAATATCAATTTACAATTTAACATTATTTACAAAACCCTAAAGTTTAATTTTATTACATTGGTTACTTCAATCTAATGTTCACAAACAATCAAAATTATAAAATAATATTAAAATAATTAAAAAATGCTCTAAATCTATGATGTAATGAGTTCCCAAATAGGGAACTTTTTATTTTCTTAATTGTTTTAATTCATTTTAATTATGTTATAATTAAATTAAACATTAAAAATTGTGAACCTATGTGAACTGAAGTAATGATTCAATCATGTCAACCTTATTCGTGTATACTAAATGAACATTGCAAATCATGATTCGAGGTTTTCTTTAAATTTAACAAAAATTAAGATTTAGGTTGTTATGAATGTCGTTTAGACAATATTAAATTCTAAATTAATATCACATACAACGGCGGGTTGGTTTTTTGTTTTTTTGCCTTCAAAAAAAAAACGGCGGGTGGTTTTTATCTTTGACCTAAACCAAGCGCCGCACTTTTCGCAGCATCTTGTTGTGTGGTCAACTGTCTTCTTAATATAGCTAGGTGGGACAGGAATGCCGACCAAAACGATATTAGTGTTAAGTGTATGAACATGGTTGACCTTGGCCTTCAATCACTGCAAACGTCAACGAGCTGTCACTCTCTTACGTAAAGCGTCAACATCATAAGAACTTAACCTCATCTTAAGTGGAAGCGGAAGCTTCTCTACCCATATCTTAATTGGAGATTGCCCAACATACGAACAGTGATATCCAGCTGGAAGTGTGAAACTCCTGGTCTGCAAGAAAATATATGAAATTTCCTATTGAAACACGCAGACGCAGTTTATTCTCCTCCTGGTCCTGTACAATTTCAAGCTGCTGCAGGTGTGTACCCGGGTGGGTAGTCGTGCTGGTGCCAGTTTGTGGCTTAGAATCCTACGTAAGAACTCCCTCATCTTCATGTCCATCCCTCAATAGAAGACTGAAGCCAGCAATTTTTCTCAATCTTCTTGCTTCTAAGTTAGACCTGACTTTATTTGAATCTGTCCAACGGCCAGCTGCTGCATATACATTAGCAAGCATCACATATGACTCTGGATTTTCTTTGTTCTTTTCCAGAAGTCTTCTCCCAATAATCTCGCCAAGTTCAACATCACCGTGGGTTTTGCAAGCACCTAACAGAGACTCAAGTAGGCCAGCTGATAATTTGCTTGGTAGCTTCTTCACAATATCATAAGCTTCATTTAAGTGGCCAGTTCTACCTAGCAAGTCCACTATGCAAGCATAGTGAGCCATTTTCACTGGTATCCCATGTTTTACCATGGAGTTGAAGACCATCCAACCTTGCTCAAGCAAACCAGTATGACTGCATGCTGATAAAACAATAGAAAAGGTGATATCATCAGGTGTCACTCCTGAAAATTGCATCTGAGAGAAAAGTTCCAGGGCAGTTTCACCATCCCCATGAAGACAATATCCATGAATCATCACGTTCCATGAAAAAACATTCTTTCCAAGCATGTTCCCGAATAACTTTCTGGCGCTACAGATGTTTCCACATCTTGCAAACAAATCAATAAGAGCATTGCCGATGATGACATCCTTGTTAAACCCCTTGTGTACGGAATAAGCCAGCAAAGAGTGAGCAAGATTCAGGCTTTTTAGTTCAGAACAGGCTGAAATCAAATTTAGAATTGTTACAGTACAAGGTTCCAAGCCTACTCGAATCAGATCTGCAAAGAAGGATACTGCTTTTCTGGCATTTTTTGCTTGTACAAGCGCAGACATGATGGCATTCCACAAAGATATATCCCTCTTTGTTCCCAATTCAAAGAGTAAAAGACATGAACTTATATACTCAAATCTCGAGTACATAGAAACCATGGAAGATAGAAGATGAGTTTCTTGCAAAATCCCCAACCTAGTTGCAAAAGCGTGGATTGACTTACCTTGCCTCCTATCATAGCATTGCGGCAACAAATTTATCAGGGTAAAAGAGCTTGGCCGTTGACCTTCCCTAATCATTTGATGATATAAGACCAAAACCTCACCGTTTAGATTTTGACGTCTGTAACCAGACATCAGGGCATTCCAGGACACTACACACCTTCTCGGCAAACTTTCAAAAAGTAATCTCCCAGCCTCAGTATCTCCACATTTACAGTACATGCTTATCAGCGTGTTAACTAAAGTAACATCAGAAGTGAAACCTTTTGTGATTGCATAACCATGAAGAATCATCCCTTCACCCAGATTGCGATCATCCTCAAATACAGGGAGAACGCTTATCAGTGTAACCAAATCTAGTGCTGTTCCCTCTTTGTGCATCTCGTCAAGGAGATTAAGAGCTTTTTCCACGTCTTCACCGCGTATGCATCCACATATCAATGAGTTCCACGAGACAACATCTCTAGTTTGCATTTTCTGAAATAGTTTAAAGCAAGTGCTGAGATTATTGGAATCAGAGTAAAAGTCCAGGAGTGCATTTGACACATTGAGGTTTGAATCTAAGCCCTTTCTGATGCCATATGCATGGGCAGACTTACCAAGACACACAGCCTTCAATTGTGAGCAGACAGAAATAACACTAATTAAAGACGCTGCATCTGGACAAAAACCAGAAATATGGATTTCGCTAAATGCAGCTAAACTTTCATCCAATTGTCCACAATGTTCATATCCAGAAACCATGGCATTCCACAGTAAGAGGTTCTTAATAGACATCCCATCAAAAAGAAACCTGGCTGTTTTCATGTCTCCCATCTTGGAATACATGGAGACAAGAGCCGATACGACAGAAATTTGATTTTCAGAACCATATTTTATAATGTAAGCATGAATGGATTTGCCGTACCAAATACTGTAATCTGAAGAACAAGAGGGAACGATGGACACAAAAGTAACAAAATCAGGAAGTACACAAGTACGGAGCATTCCTCCAAATATCTCAAAAGCTTCAAAAGGCATTTGCTTTTGTGCATAAGCAGATATCATGGCATTCCAAACAGCAACATTCTTCTCCACTCCATAATCAAACAAACTTCTAGCAGCATATAAATGCACATCACCGGCATCGCCAGCATACATTGAAATTAAAGCAGGCACCAAGAAATCGTTCCCGAAATATCCAGCCTTAAGGGCAAGGCCATGAATACACTTCCCAGTATCAAAACATCCCAAACGAGTGCATAGAGGAATTACGCTGGCTAAAGTGCTCAAATTAGGCTTCAAACCCACAGCAAAGATATGCTTAAAAACACTGAAAGCCTCTTGCTCAAATCCCTGCGAAGAATAACAAGCAATCAACGCATTCCAAGAGACCAAGTCGGGTTGAGGAATTCTATCAATCAACGCGTGTGCAATTTCAAAGCACCCACTTTTCCCATAAAAGTCAACTAAAGCAGTCAGTATAACAACATTTCTTTCGTATCCACTTCTCAAAACAGCACAATGTACCGTCTTCCCAATTCCAAAAGCACCCAAAATGGAGCAAGCCTTGATTACAGAAGGAAACGTGAAATCATCAGATGGGCAACATGAAACTCGGCAATTCCCATAAACATACAAAACATCCTCGTAAAAAGCATAACTGCTAAGACCCCTAAGCATTAAGTTCTGGAGCGACACGGTCGGTCTCTTGAAAGTATTGAAAGCGGAAAGAGCAACATCCAAAGCACCCACATTGAAACATGAGTTTAGAAAGTGTTTCAGGAAAAGCTCACGCTCAAATAAACCATTAACGATGAGAAGAGACTTGACAGACTTCAAGTGGCAAGTGTTTCTGCAAAGAGTTAATATTTGAAAGAAGAAATTGGTTTCTTTGAAGCTGAATGAAGAGTGTTTTGTGGGGAGTCGTCTGAATTCTGAATTAGCAAGTTCCGGAGCAGCACTAGATAGAGTGGTAACAGAGAGGAAACGGCTAGGAAGATTGAAAAACATACTGGCGGGTAGGCCATTAGTGGACTAGGGAGGGAGCTCCGTGTCGCTCGCCATCAATCTGGACGACAGTTAACTGATTCTGAGTCTATTTATAACTGTTAAAACTTAAAACAAGGCAGTACCTACTCGCTTCTAACAACTTGACACAAGCAATCCACTGTTAACCAAAGATGAGAGAGAAACTCTAACTTCTCTCTTTTCTCATCATCGTTATCATCACTCGGTATGAAATCTCGCAATAAAGCAGGGTCTGGAGAGGTTTGATAGTACACAGCCTTACTCCTACATAATAGAGAGGCTGTTTTCAGTAGACCCACATACAAATGAGACAATATACGAATAATGCAGGTTACAGCATCAATTCATTTATAAAAAAAAAACAACTAATAGAGAAGGAGTTTATGTATCACAGAATCGTAAGCAGGTGAAAACACATACGTTCACCACTTGGAGAAACATGCCAAGTCTCCCCCTGGCGAGACCCTATACCAGCAAAGAACTTCTCTTCCCACTTGTCTCCCCATTTAGTTCCCAATTCAGTCTCAGCCCATTTATCCGTCCTGCACAGTCAAATATAAAACTTAATAAAACAGTTAAAATTGCTTTGAATAAACAAGATCTCACTGCATAAATAAATGACATTAGAAGTAGAACCTGGCACCAAAGTAAAGTTGAACCAAGAAGATATTGAAGAATATTTTAAAACATTTTTTAGTATATAAATGTCTGGGAAAGTAAAATTTCACACAATCGAGTAACTTCCATTTCAACCAGTGATTCATTCGGTAGATGGTTCAAGATACTTTACCAGCTTAAATCTTCTAAGTTTTGATATTGCATTAATTTAGCTCGTGTTCTCAAAGCACAATAAAGTCCAAAGAAATTTGTAATGATCAATCAGGGAAAAACCATTTGAGAACAGATCCCCTTCCATCATAATGCTCTCCCCACTTCTCCCACCATGACTGCTCATTCAGTCTACCATACTTATGTGCCCCTTTTTCAGTCCAGCCTTTAGCATCGTACTTTTCCCACCTAGGTCCAAAAGTAGTGCATAGTTAAGACCAACTGTACGACTTCTGTGCAGTACATACTGCACTCCTTTGAATTAGCGTTCATCAAATTACTCCTATTCATGACAATAGCTTACCATTTCTCATACCATCCAGCATTTTCAGTGCCTGATTTAGCTTGTTTCTGTGCACTTCTCTCGATTCTCGCCAGGTTACTGTATCCAATATAACAGCAGGTACCCAAAGTTAAGTTTAGCTCTTTGCAAGCTGTAGAGACATACTGCATATGCGAGCTTTTTTCAAATTTTCACATTGGGAAAGAATAAATCAAAACCTCCATTCATCCTGATGAAGCACTTCTTGCCACGTTTCCCACCAAGAATCACCTTCAGCATTCCTTCCAGATTTCTCCACACCTGAGACGCAGAATTCAAATAAGGGAGCCATTTGTTAAATAGAAGATAAATAATTCTTCAATTAAGTACATCCGGTGAAATATTGGTCATAAGTAAATGACAAGGGAAAAATATACCTAGCTCTTTGTACCCAGTCCAATCACTTTTTTCCCACCACTGTCAAGGAGATCAATAAATCCATTAAATGCATCCACCTGGGGTGATACTTAATGAGTTTATGAAAACAATGCCAGTAAGTAGTTTGGAAGTACAAGGACATTTGGGCAGTAGCCCATCGACAGGGCTAATACAGCACTCAAAGGCATAATCAATAATAATCCATCACACCAGTAATTCTGAGGTTAACTCTCTTTGTTTTTATTCTTATTTCACTTCTTTCTTAAAAACCCGGGCCCCCAGGCAGTGCATTGTTAAGTCTTCATAAGTGTCCAAGTAGGTGCCTAAGATTCTCAGGGATCAATGGAAAAAGACAGATCACTTGATTAACAATATATAGTTCAACAGTTGAGGGGGCAGGGAGGGAATGAAGAATGTTATGGTATACGAGGTTTGCTTGAAATAAATATTTCATCGCAAAAATGTAAGCTTAAAAGGTGTGATAGTGTCTGGGATCTTGAGATTGAACACATCACTTAGTACAATATTCAAACAATCTACAAATTATTGATAACTGGAGACCACATTAAAAGCAGTGAACCAAAAGACAATAAGAGAATTATGGAAAAGTTTTGTCATGATGACATGAAAGTGATCTCTATTAATTGATTTTCATTGTCCACTACAGTCATTAATTTACAGTCATAATCAGATTTCAAGATGTCATAATATACAACAAGCATCCTAATATCAAGCGATTAGAATGAATGACAATGTACCATTTCTTTCCATTCTGCGGAACCATCATGGGATCGACCTCCCATTCTTGTCCACCTACATCTATATCCATTTTCACCCAGGTCCTCTCCGGTTTCTCGATACCAAGTACTACCATCTTCATTAGTGCCCGACTCATTAATGCTCTCATTTAACAAGTTGATGCCCCAGTCTTTCTCATTTGCAATACCAGTGTCTACAAAAAGGAAACAGCGATGTAATCCATTATAGTCACGAATCTCAGATTCCTCCCAGAAACGATGAATGAAGAAAAGCAAACAACTGGAGGCCAAGAAGGGTGGTTGAATACCTCTCTTTGGGGGAGTATCTCGGGATTGTGGACCTGAGTTTCTTGACGTACAACGTGGATAAAATTTCTCTTGTTTCGCAACAAAACGAGACCTGCAACAGATATACCACAAACCCAACACATCAAACTTAGTCATACTCGGCAATTACAACATGAGCTTGTCGAATAGAGGCTAAAGAATGTAACTTTTATTTATCTTTCATGTTTAATGCCATTAGTTCATCGATCATGAGCGACTAAACGTGTACAATCTTATCTTCACCAAGACAGTTCAAGATCGTCTTTCATCTTAATCCATAAACAATAACCTTGCTTCACAAATATATATTTTTCTCGCAAATGTGTTGAAGTTCAAATAACACAAAGCAAACGATTGCGATAGTTATCAGTTAGAAATTGAACAAACCACTCAAAGAAAAAAAAAAGCTCAAACTTCGTGACATACTGTGGGGAGGCAAATGGCAAAGCAGAAGCCGCTTGGAATCGGATCCTACGGCAGCTCTTCTCTTCAGGTTTCTCCAGGCTTTGACCCGACCCGGCGTAACAGCGACTGATTCGGGCCAACCCGACACCGAGTCTACCAGCTTCAAGCCACAGCCTCCTTTTCTTCCGTTTAAGCTCCAACCCATGAATGCCAGTGCGCAAAGGCAAAATGTGGAGGCGTCGGAGCTTGAAATCAAGAAGAGGAGGAGCGGCCATTATAATTGCGGAAATGCCATGGAGAAACCCTAGAGAGAACCAGAGAGACCCCAAAAGCTGAAAGCTTTTTAAGTAAGAAGTTAGGGGTTTACGGTCTCCTTTTCTTCCGTATAATAGGAAACTTACTGTTAAGTGAATGTTAACAACAACAAAATAATATTTTAACAAAAATGGACCAGAGAGATTTGGATGAGATAATATCGGTAAGAGAATCTTTTGGTTTGGGACGGCGGCGCGTGGTAGAAGCAATAACCTGTAGAAATAAAAAGATGCGGTGGTTTTGACGGTGGCGGTTAGAGCGAAAGAGAGGAAGATCGAATCAGTTATGGGCTTTCTGTCAATGCATATAAATCATATACACGTTAGCAGGCTTGGTCCCACTTGTGTACCCATTTGTCCTCCACTGGTTTGCCACGTGTTTGAAGTCCAGCCGTCATTTTCTTCTCTTCCTGTAACAACTATGGATAGTTCTCCTTGTGTCTGTTCCTAATTCGTGTTACGTCAAATAAATCAAACTTTTTTGTTTTCAATTTTATATAAAAATGAAATTTGGATTATAGGTTAAGTTTGAGAGTGAACCAAATCCACCCGTTGACCAAGATGTCTCTCTGTTGCAGATAAGTTGAAAACGTGGCAGGAGGATGCATGGTGGCTGGACTTCCACGTGTCGTCACTACAAAAACATGTTCAGTCCTTGGACGAGGAAACAAGCATGTCAACAACCTTTATCTACCTGGTTTGGATAAGCTTAATGTCACTTTCAAGTTCAATTCCAACGTAAGAAGAAGAAATGAAACAAACATCAGTTGAACTGACAGAAATTTCAGGCAATATGCAATCATGTTGACCAAAACCTAAAATCAGTGAATGTTGCATTTGCGTATTCAAGTCTCACTCCTAGAGGGCTAGAATGTCTCATGATTCCGTATTCAACATGATATAGAGCATGTCTCAGGTGCAGTTGGACATCTTTGTCAGTCTGGTAAAAGATTCTTTGAAATTCGTTTCTGCAACCATTCGCATTCAGTGGCAAAAGACTCGCAGAACATGATCTTCAACATCGCCTCACTGATATATGGTTGTTTTGGTTTCTTTCCGATGCGAGATAATGTTTTTTCCCCAATCTGCTGCTGTTTAATGGCATAAGCTGCATCAGTTTTCTCCATTTGTGTCTCTATACAGCAAGGGCAGAATGTTTTGGCGCACCCATACATAGTGGGAAATAAATTTCCACGACAAAATTGACGGAACAGAAGCAAGGAACCTGGTAGGATTTATTCATTGGCTTAGTCTGAAAGAATCTCATCCAACTCAGGTTCCTCAGAATTCATTCCATCATAATCCAAACCCGTGTCATTAAAAAGACCTTTCTCTTCTGGGCTATCTTGATCTCCATCGTTATCAGGCTCAGGCAATTCTTGCTCGTCGTCAGCATTCTGTTCCTCGCTTTGTAGTACAGAGTCTTCGGTTGCATTAGTCCATCTCCCAAACTTTCTGGGCCACAAACCTTTCTCTGCTCCGGCATCGGAGTCCTCACAAATGCAAGTATGTGGATTCTCATGAAACTCACCTCTTCCTGGCCTTATCTCGTTTGGCTCCCCCATAAAACCTCTCTTGTACTTACGAACTTTGGAGGAAAATGCTTCCCAAGTCATGTTACTTTCGTCCAAGAATAAGCGATATAGTTTTTTGGCATTTGGACGAATTGTACTTTTGTGTCCAAAGTATCTCCTGTAATTTAAGAACGTTACCGGAAAACTTAGGCATCTATGACCGAAATAAACTAAAAAGAGGAGAATTTAATTCAAAGAACCGAGTACCTTCTTCCAGCAAGTATCTTAGCCATATTACCATTGTTATTTGTAACAAATACATCACTTTCATCACAAACAATGAAGTCAAGCTCTTCCATTCGTGATGAAAAACAGAAAATGGCTCCAACTGCTCCTTGTTGGCTAAAGTATCTTTCGTATAGAAGTGAGGGAAGAAGGATCTTAAAGGAGCTAATGTCTCCTCTCCTCCATATACTTCTCCAGACGCCACGTAAATTTGAACATCACTGCCATAACCCAGTGCCCTCAACCTAAGACCAACTTCCTTTGGCAAGAGTGGGCATCTTCCATGTCTCCTTTCCTTATCAGGGTTCCTTATCTGCCAATACACGAAAAGTAAAGGTACACACGTAGAAACAAATGACATATCGGCAGTATTTAGCATGCTCTATATCTACGAAAGAGTTGCAGTTTGTCAAGTATGACGTGAACTTCCAAGTTCAGGTTCTCAATCTTCTGATTGATCTGGATTAAAAACAGATTCACAAGCATACACTTGAACCTTACATGTAATGTTTTCCGTCTCCTCCGTATGTCAACTAAATCTTTCCTTTCCTTGTCACCTCCACCGTAGTAACATCCAGAGAACGCTAACATATCAGGTTCAAACCTTTAAAGAAACATTTACTTTCCTTCAGAAGCGAAACATCAACTTTTCTCCTGACAAATTCTTTAATATTTAATTCATTACTTAGCAATTCATTAAGCCTGTATAATCATAAAGTTTTTTAAGTTATACTTAGCTTTCGTCACAAACTAAAAAGTTGAACAACTGTACCGAATAGGGTGATTATTCTGCCCAGAGTACATCCGCACCTAACTAACAGCTTCTTTGATAAATTCAAAAACCAGCAACCACTGAATGAGACATATTTCCTCTAAAACTCAACCAACCTACCTCAAGTGCAGTGCGATGTAGTGTTTGCTTTTCCTCCTCATTCGCTGGACCAATTTCTTGCCCATGTCAAGAATAGGATAAGTAAACTTCAAGGCATGGTAGTTGACTCTGCATCGCAGCTTTAGCAATTGTGTATCCAATTTGTTTGCAAGTCTATAATCATACTTTGTAAGCTGAATTGCCTGTTACACCATTCATAAATACTCATATCTCCAACTACCAGACATTT
Source organism: Erythroxylum flavicans (assembly GCA_027576715.1). Taxonomy (NCBI): domain Eukaryota; kingdom Viridiplantae; phylum Streptophyta; class Magnoliopsida; order Malpighiales; family Erythroxylaceae; genus Erythroxylum; species Erythroxylum flavicans. The sequence continues at coordinate 5,103,230 of JANZXP010000196.1, read as the reverse complement.
CATAATAAGAATAAAATAAAACACAGCTTAACCACTTTAGATATATTACAGGTACTTGGTTTCGCACGACAAAATTTAACTGTGCATACAATACCGGTGCAAAGATTGGGAGAAAGTAACAGAATAGCAAGTCAAACAAGAATCTAAAAGCATGAGAATCACTAGAGCATTACGTATATAATGTCAACTGATTTTAAAACTCCGAACATCAAGAAACAGACTGGGGAAAATTTTTCAGAACTTAGAACTTACATGCCTTTTCAAAAGAACAGGTAATACACGGTTTTGGTAGCATCTCTCACTACACTTCCTTGGAACACGCATAGAATGTGTTGTCCAAGTTTTCCCTCCTCTCTTTGGAAGAGCTTTTATGATTTTGACATCATTTGATAGGGAAGAGATAAACCAATCAACATCAAAAATCTCTGAAAACTCACTGCAGAAACAATGAGAAATTATAGATACCTACATTAAACTACTAAATGCATATTATTCATTATCTTTTCAGAAAGTCCAAAAAATAAACAAGATTTTGAGATTTCATAGAAGTTAGCAGTATCACTAACCTCACATCTTTCCAATACGATTTCTGATCTCGCCTAGGAACAACAAGAGTAGAATTTAGAATCCGAGCAGCAACAGCAGCATCTGTGATCTGCAAAAGTGGAGAACATCCTTAGCACCAAAAGGTGAAAATTGTTCATGAACAATGTTCCTGAATTGCAGAATTAATATGGTCTGAAATCTGAAATTTACAGTCACAGCTCTGGGGACAATAAGCAAGGTAGATACGTCTACTAATCCTAACTTAGGTTTTTCAGAAGCTATGAGAAGAAGTAGAATGGTAAGGTGCTGGGGCAATGTTACTCATATCCATCTGAATTTGAGTTGTTTTTTTTTTTGAAAAGTTGAATTTTGAGTTTGGTACTAAACGAGGCACCGAAATTCTAAACTCGGAGCAAGTTCCACCATTGTCAAGAGCCTAGTGGCCACCAATATCTATCTATTGTCATAAAAGCAAAGCCATTTTTCCCCTGTAACCAAGTAAATCAATAAACTAAGTATTATAGTTTCACACTGTTATAAAACTGATGAGAAAAAGTTTTAAGAGCCTAAGAGGTGATCTGAAAATGGACAATAATGAAATTATGTCCCGTGTATGATTGATGAAGAAAAGAAATTACTATTTCAAACATTTTACTACGATAATACAATTGTCATCAATAGCATCCATTCAAACAAAAAAGGAATGCAATCGTTTGAAGAGTTTTAGCTGCACACATAAACCGAAAACAACAGTAAGTGACATTTTCTCAATTATGAGCTGTGAAAAGTACCCCAGTTCTTTGCTGATTAAGTCCTCCACTTGTAGCAATCAATAGGTATCGGTCGGGTACAGTAACAGCATTTGCATCTGCAGCATACTCAGCCAAGCTTAATATAAGAAGGTCTTAAGAAAAATAGATTCCACAGGATGAGGTAAATTAAGAATCCTACGGGTACCAAGGACACAAAACTACTTTTATTTCACAATTATTTCACGCCCTAATAGGCTAGGATCTGTTTATAAAAACAAAATTCAATTTCCATTTCTAAATCCTTTTTCAGTTTTCACATTACCAAGCAGCAACAACACACAAACATCATTTCATACAAGAGCACACAAAAATTGGGGCAGTCTACATACGTAGAAAGCTCTTGTTGGCGTTGCTGCATCCATAGAAGTATTTCGAATGAGTAGAGCTCCAAATATCCTGATCCGACCTTCCACCAGCACTCTACAACTAAAAAAATAAATTTAGATATTTTCAAGCAAGTCAAGATCCAATGAATCGCAGCATAAACAAACGAAAGTATAAAAACCTTACCGTTACTTTGACTATTACAGAAAAACATAAAATATCATCAATAAATATAAGAATATTCTGAATTACAACACAAATTCAAGACCCCCTTTGTATTAACAATAAATCCAACGGTTTAATAATCATATTATTAAAGCAATACATATGGTAAATATTAATTAGTTGCACGACTAACCTGAATGGATGGACAACTTCAAACTACGACGAAGAAAGATCAATGACGCTCTTCAACACAATACAGGGCTTACGAAAAAGAATATAAAACATTTAATCTAATACACTACTTGTGGTAATACATCATCTTAAACTAATGTAAGAAAAAGAACAAAACATTCAATAATTGTTGTACTAACTCAAAGCAAAGGCACAAAAGTATCATAATCGTATTATTAAAGCAATACATATAGTAAACAACTGTATAATAATAATAATAATAATAATAATAGTAGTAGTAGTAGTAGTAGTAGTTAATAGCTATAGATCTTGACAGTAGGGAGAAAATAAGAGAATAAGGGATAAAAATGTGATCTAAAATTTCAATTATTAAACAGTATTGATCTAGGCAGAATTGAGTAAAATGATATTCATGAAAGTTGTAGATATTTCTCTCAGCTTTTTAATAACATAAAGTTTATAATTTTTGGACTTTAGAGTAGAAAGTTGTGATAAATTAAAGTGAATATGTGCGTTTGAAAAGTTGCGATTGTGCTTAAGCATGATCGCGACCCTGCCACCATTCACTAAACGTCGGGATCGCGACGAAGCACGATCGCGACGAGGGCACTATTTACTAAATGTCGCGATCGTGACGAAGCCCGAACGCGACTTTCTCCTTTGTCTTTTTCCTTCACCCCCGTTACTTCTCACTCTCACACCCGTGGCTGTTGCATTTCCTCTCCTTTCTTTTAATTAGTTAATTCATAACTGTATTATTTGTTTTACTCCTCATTCTCGACTTCTCCTTATATTATTTCATTTTTATTATTATTTGTTTATTGCAAAGAGTCCCACCATGAATTCTTTTCATTTATTTTATTTTATTTTATTTGTTTGTGTATTTGTTTTCTCATTTTATTAATTATTATTATTTCTATTATTATTATTATTATTATTAATAAATTCCTTATTATCAATTTTCTTCTTATCATTATTAAATTCCTTCTTATTATTATTAATTATTATTAATTTCTTTATTATTATTAATTTTCTTCTTATTATCATTCATTTTATTATTCTTATTATTATTAATTAATTAAATTTAATTAATAATAAGAATTTAATAAATTAATAATAATAAATATAATAATAATAATAATAATACTAATAATCAGAATAATAAAATTAATAATAAATAAGGAATTTAATAATTAATAATAATAATAATAAGTATATATACTCAAATAGAAAATTAATAATAATAATAGTTAATAAGAATAAGAATAATAAAATTAATAAGAATAATAAGTTTATTAATAATAAGAAGAAAATTAATAATAATAATAGAAATAAATTTAATTAATAAAATTATTAATAATAATAATAATAATAATAATAATAATAATAATAATAATAATAATATAATATCAATAAGGAATTTAATAATAATAATAATAA
>JANZXP010000196.1:5089646-5099651 GCA_027576715.1 Erythroxylum flavicans | reverse complement strand
AAAGAAAAATTGCATGCTCATTATGCTCATTGCTATTTAGTAAGATATCCTGACCACTCTAAAGGCTACAGATCTTATTGTAGAGAAGGAGGGACTAGAATAATGGAATCACAAACAACTAAGTTTTTGAAATACGATATCTATGATGATGATGGGCCCTTTGACCCTTTGAATGATAACAAGGTGGATCCTACAGTTATTATGTACCTGCCACTCATACAGTTAGATCCAATGGATCTAGGTCTTTGTACCGTGCCTGTACAGGAACATAAACCCATACCTATACACATAAAAGTTCCTGGGAGTACAAGATCTAATGCAATTATGAAGATCAGCCAGAGATAGATGACCTGTTATCCCATCTGATTACATAGTCTATTAGGTGAACAGGATTATGATATTAGACATGTTACAAATCCAGTTACTTTTACAGAAACTGTTTCTGAACCCAATGTGAAATTGTGGTGGGTTGTAATAACTGATGAGATGCAAGCCATAAAGCATAGTAAGGTTTGGGAGCTAGTTGATTTTGTAGTAGACTGCAAAACTGTTAGTTGTAAATGAAGTTTTAAGACTTAAAGGATTTTAAGATAAAGTTCAACGGTTTATGGACTCGCTCAATTGCCTGATGGTTCACTCAGGGAGAAATATTAACTTTAATGTTACTTTTGCTCTCGTATCCTCAAAGGATATATTTTAAGTGATTATGACAATTGTAGCTCATGATGATATAGAGTTATATCAGATGATTGTCAAAACCGCTTTCCTGAATAAAGACCTTTATAAAGTGGTTTATATGGTACAACCTGAAGGATTTTAGGATCTAAATGGAACTGACATGGTTTGCACGTTATACATATCAATATATGATTTACATCAAACCTCCCGAAAGTGATACCTTACATTTGATAAGGTCTGACCTCTTTTGGCTTCATGGAAAATAAAGTTAAAAAGATGCTTGTACTATGAGGTCAGGGGGAGCAAAGTTATTATTGCATGTAGATGACATATTGATCATGTCAAATTACATGACCATATTGTATAAGGTTAAGCAAAATTTGGTCCAAAACTTTGACATAAACTTTGGCGTAACATCCTTTGTCCTAGGTATTCAGATTCACTAGGACAGATCTTAACACTCATCATACCTCTCACAGAGTGCATACATTGAGTATATATTACAAAGGTTTAATATGGTTAACTATAAACCTGTCGCAGCACCTATCTCTCATAATGAGAGATAATTTTTGGCACAGTATCTAAAGAATAAAGTAAAGAGAGAGGTTATGAGGAATGTTTCGTATTCTAATACGGTTGATAGCCTGATGTATGCTCAGCTATGTACTAGGCAGGACATGCATTTACTATTTAACTATTTGGTCAGTATTTGGTTAACTCAAATGTAGACCATTGAAATGCCAAGCAAGTGTTGAGATAATTAAAGGGAATCAAGGATTATATGTTGACATATAGAAAAATCAACAAACTAAACCTCGTAGGGAATTCATATTCAAATTAAGCTATGTGTCCGAATGATCAAAAGTTCAGTTAAGGTTATAGTTTTTTTTAAGTTAGCAGATGATACATTGTCGTAGAAGAGTGTCAAGTAAACACGGGTGATTTTCTTGACCATGCATGCAAAGTGCATGCTATAGAGCTACTTCACAGATGATATAGCTTAGAAATTTGATTTCTAAGTTGTCTGTAGTTGATTCAGTGGCTAGACCTATTTGATTGTAATGTGATAATCAAGTTGTTGTATTGTTTAATAACAACATTAAATATCACAGGGTCTTAGCATTTTGAGGTCAAATATTTGACCATGAAGTAGTTGATACGAAAATGTGACATTAAGATTTGAAACATTTAAGGACTGAGGAACTATAAGTCGATTATTTAACTAAAGGACTTTGCCCACTTGTGTTTAGAAGACCATTATACAGTATAGGTTTTTTGAAATCCTTAGACACTGTTAGTTAAAGAATCATTATGTTTACTCCATATACATTTGTACGTTTTGATGCATTATAACAGTATGATGGTTCATCAAAAAGATGATTATTGTTTATCCTCAGTAATATATGTTATCATACATTGTCATAATATGTATGAAAGTCTTAAGATTTGTGTCAATCTTAAACATATAAAGGTCATTGGGCATATATACAAATTGACCTTCAGTCTATGTCATTTAGACACATATAGTTTTATACGAATATCCTTAAAGTTTCATATGATATGGGAGGATATAAGTTTTTAATCCCATCAAGGTTCTGTGATGCAGTTTAGCATTCAGTTGGAGAATATAAAGGTTTTCTCTAATGTTGATTAGCATTTGGTAAGAGGAAACAATTTTTCTCTAATGTTGTTTAGCATTCGGTGAGAGAAAACATGATTTCTTTAATGCAGTTTAACATATGCAGTTTAGCTTAAAGTTGGAGAAATCGAGACCTGCAAACAAATATGATATAATTTAGATCATACATGTATCATCTTAGTTTGCCGCATTCTATTTTTCCATTCATGTTAGTGAGGTATTAGATACATGTCAGACTTCCCCAGACTCTACTTTGTTGCGGGATTTTGGACTGGGTGATGATGATGATGTTAGTGAGGTATTAGATATGCGTGATTGTATTGGATCTGTGTCACACATGACACATGCATTTAATACTTTTGGGTATCGAAAGCCTTGCAGGACGGAATGATGGACTTTCATTATCTTTAGATGAAATGTTTTGTTTTTAAACTTGGTCGACTAATACAGTAGCATAGCTTAACCGATTTTTAAACTTGAGTCAAAACTGTAATTAAGTATTGTCCAAGGGGGAGAATGTTGGACGTTTTTTACTTTTCCCATAATTAGACAGCATTTAATTGCATTTTTGGTTTTTTCAAATAACTTATCGGTTAAGTTACGTAATTTGATCTGAATAAAGATAATAAAGTGGCATAATAAATTATCTAAATCAATAGTTGAAGCCCAGGTGAAAAATAGATCTAGATCGGTGTGGACCGGACCCATATCGAGCCTGTGATAGGAAAGTCCGATATTGAAGCTATATACAAAGGTTAAGGTCTTCTGTAGTTATTTATATCATTCGTAAGCATAAGGATTCTTTAATCTATTAAGAGAGCTTACGTTTTGAGAAAACTGTAGAAAGACTTTGACCACATTCCGATGAATAGTTCATGTCAAGATGGCAGTAGATTTGCGCTCATTTCGGCTTCGGAAAGCTAGTTTGAAGTTATGGAACCAAAATCAGGTATTTTCTGCATTTCTTCATTTATTGCCCTTTCAAGTTCAATCCGGGATATGTAACTAAGGTATTGTTACATTTTACACCTCCATCCTTGAATTCAAATGCTTGACTCGCTGCTCCGAATGTGTTACCATACTTTTGCTTTTTGTTTCCCTCTGATGAAAAGAAGACACTTCCATATAGAGAGAAAACATTATGCTCTGCAAGCTCTCTAACCCCTTCACGAAGTCTCTGCTCCTCTAATTGGAACTTTTCAAGCTTCATAGAATAATCATTTGACCTTCTGTCTACCCCCTTCTCTAGTGTTGATCGCAACTCACTCTTCTCGTTCTCTAATCTTTGGGTGCGCGACTCTAATCCTGCTTTTGCCAATATAAACTCTTCCATTGCAAAATCCCTCTCAGTAATTCGAGACTTTAAAACACCTAATACCTCAATTGCCAAGCTTACCTTATCGCCATCAAGTTTCTAATAATCTAAACCAATGATGGGAAATCAAATCCACTATCTTGAAAGATGTCCTGATCAAACTCTTCAGAAAGAAAAACTACTCCCTCCTCAATTTCCTTTGATCTTCGTTGCAGTTCCACATCTATAGCATCCTCATTTGCAAAAAAGTTCACATCACCATTATTGTCCGGTGGAAATGATGAATTGGGGATTTTGAGAAATTAAGGTTACACCAACTGTTACAAAGTTTAGTTAAAAAATTAGTTAATTAACAGTCCCTCATACTAGATAAAAGTTTTATGCAGCAATAGAGTCCTGCAGAAAAATATTTAAAAATGTTATGTAAGAAATTATGAACGGAGGAATTAATTATTTGTTAATTTAAAGGTCTATTTAAATATCTATCAAATATTAGGGTTGTTTTAGAATATGTATGATCATTAAGGTCATAATTAAATTTTGGTCAAAACTTTTAGGTTTTTGACTCTTTTGCATTACTACCAAATTACACTACAACAAACCTGGATTTGGCTATGCTTTATTTGGCGACGATTCCAAAATCGTTGCTAAAAGTAAACTTTTGACGACGATTTTTAAAAACATTACCAAGGTTTACTGTTTCGCTACGTTTTACAAAATTGTCGCTAAATGCAAGCCTTAGGTGACACTTTATGGGAATCATCGCAAAAGGCTCATCCTTTTGCAATATTTTAGTATTTTCGTCGTCAAAGTGTGAGCCTTTGGTGACGACTGTAGATATCATTGCATAAAGCAATATCGTTGCAGAAAGCTGGACTTTTAGTGATAAATCTTTTAAATTATTGTCAAAAGCTTAAATAACAAAATTTCTCTCTTATTTATAATTATGAATTCACTAATTTTGACTTGATCATTTTGTGACGAACTTCATATTGAGAAAATTCAAATTTAATATTATTGACAATAACTAAGTGTATAAATAAATTTAGCTAATAAAAATGTCAAATCATTTTAGTAATTTATGAAACTATAAACTTAAAATTAATTAATATTACATAAATTAATATTTTTTATTTTTATCTATTAAATTATATAATTTGACAATTTTATAAGGGGCCACAAAATTTTCAAATAGTATTAACATGAAGTTTGTAATATAATGATATATGATTCCTACAGAGAAAATAATAAATATTGATATATAGTGAGTAATACAATATAATATAATAATATATAGTAAGTACTACAAGATTTTAATTAGAAGTTGAACATTTCTTACAAAAAAACAATAAATAAATTTTCATGCCTATTCCTTCAAAAAGAAAAATAAATAATTAATTTATGGATTCTAGGTGACATGAGACTAGGTAGATAAGGTAAAGGAGTTCTCTATACCTAGAATCCCAAGAAGGCTCCTTGCATGTTCAAAAGCATCAATTAAAACAGTTAAAGATCTTTCCCGCATGAGTTAGTATATTAACACCCTCTTCTAATAACTTCTTGGCTTTAACTAAACTAATAGAAGATACAGTAAACGATTTCCTAGAGGTAATATGGATCACTGAATTAAATGAACCACACGAACCATGCGTTCACCTAAGGAACAAACAGTATAGAACAATAAAAAGCTAAATCAAATAGCATAAGGAACTCAAATTCGAACACATGCATATCTGATTAAACAACTCCATCATCATCACAATGAACAGATATAGTTTTTACATTCAATGACTGTTCCAAAACAACCGATTTTTTTAATCATGTAAGTACCATCAGGACATTGCTATCGCCTCCATTTCCATCTATGTTCTCGTGAAGATCTGAGTAAGCTTTACGTAACACACTGTATATACAATCAGACATTCATCTAATAGCTTCCTAACAGAAAATGAGATATAGATAATAAAGAAAGAGAATTAATTCGAATGATACTAAATATCTTGAAGCAGAAGACCGGCCATTGAAAGCAAGGGGTGAATATACTTTAATGAGGATATTTGTTTTGCATAGATTCGTTCTTCATCAGGGAGAATTTTGCTAGATTCCTCCCATCGGAGCTCATTTTTGTCGTCAGAAACTAGTCGTCACATTGACATTCCGCAATGAATTTATGTTAACAGTTTTATTCTGAAAGGTCAATAGAAAGAAAAACAAGTCATAAATATAATCAATATAGAAGTAGAGTGTATAATTCAATAAGGAAACGAAAAATTATATGAAGTTATATGAAATTAACAAAATATTAACAAAAAAAGATCATCAGAACTTAATTTTTTAACTATCCAAAGATCCATTGCACAAGCACATTCTATATTTGTCAATCACTGTTAAAAATAAATAAAATCCAGAGCAGATGACACAGATTAATAAGTGATCTGACATCTTTAAGAATATAAGACTTCTTATTTGAATGTTCCAACATTCTTGCAATGTTAATTTTGTGATTTATTAACTGAGACTAATTTATATGATAAGGTTGAGAATATTAACCGTGTATGTACTATATTTAAGGTATACATAATTAAGTGTGCTTTCCTCTAAAGTTACTGTTATGATAAAAATAGTGGGAAGACTTACCTGAAGAGTTTAATGAAGGCTAGGAATCGAAGTTGTCTCTCCAAAACAAAACCCTAGAATCTTTAACTATTAGTTAGAAATCTAGATTAAGCAAAAGGGCACTGAGTTAATACAAAAGAATCAAGTAGTTTCCTACTTCGATGTTAGCTTTCACCTAGGATGGGAGTGAGTTATGACTCCTCCAAGAGAAAGCAAATGACTACCTATTGCAAAACAACGACCAAAGATCAAAAGAAGAAGAAAATGTGAGAAGGAAGACAGAGGAAACCATACCTGACAACTTGACCAGTTCAGAGAAGAAGACCGCCTTTGATGATTCAGCCCTAATTAGGAAGCATCTAGGGACTTTTTCGATGGGGGAGGTTTTTTCAATTTATGTCCTTTATTTGGGTAATTAAGTTTTCAATTTCATAAATTGACCTGGTTTTGGCTGATATTTTTTCACTAAAAAAATAAAGCGTAGGCAAAAACTATTAACGACGATTGGTGAAAAACTTCACTTATGGTTTTCAGCTACAGAGATTTGGCGACATAAATATAAATTGTTGCAAATAACTATTAGCAACAATTTTGAGATTTTTAGTGACATTTTCTTGTACCCAAATTTTGTTTATGTTGTATTTAAATAAAGCCAAGGAAATAAGAAGGATTGAGAGTAATATTTTAAAAACCAAACTGGAAGTTAAACCGGTAAGACAAAAAGTTTATGATTTAAAAGATTTAACCAGTATTAAATCGTCATAAAACTTGCTAAAGATTCAATAAAATTAAAAATTGTGAAATATAATTGAAAGAATTTGTCCTTTCCGGATGAAGAATTAAAAATTTAATTGAAAAATAAATTATTAAATAAAACTTAACTGATTTATTTTAATTTATAAGAACTTATTAATTTATTAAAATTGACCAATTAATTAACAAATTGACCAATTTTTAATAATAAAAACTGTTAAAATAAATTAAACTAAAAAATTAAATAATTCAAAAATTTTATAATTAAATCAGTTAAAATGGTTAATTTTTTAACCAATTAAATACGTCATTTATAGCAGGTTTGTAAATTGAGAAAGCTTTTGGTTCATATTTGTTGGCCTTGTCACAAGCAAAGCCGGCCCTGGGCAGGGACAACCAGGGCACCTAAGGGTCTTAAGTATTTAATGGGTACTTAAATGGAGAAAACGATTGTAAGTCTTAAACATTTAAGAGAGAAAATGTTGAGAGTCTTAAACATTTAAGGAAAACGTTGAGAGTCTTAAACATTTAGTGGAGGAAACGTTGCTTACAACGTTATTAGCATTTAATAAGTTAACGTTAACTTTGAAAGTTAGCGTTAACATGTTAATTATAAATAGTTTTGAAGTATTTAGGTTATATTCTTACCTTCTAATTTCTTTATTTTCATCAATAAATGTATTTAAAGTACTCAAACTCAAAAATTAGCAGCAACAAATTTCACGATTCTGTCTTCTAAGTTTTGAGTATAATTTAAAGGTAAAGTTTCTAATTTTTTAAGTATTTTTAGTTTATTAAATATTTGAATATGTTATAATTAATTTGTGATTGGTCCTTGTAGACATTATATTAGCATTTTAAATCATAACAGTTATATTAAATGATATTGTATTTATTTTTGTATCTTCTTTTTTATTTTTAGATTATTATTTATAATAATTTAATGTTAATAAATAATTTAATTTTTGTAATTGTAATTTTCATTATACTTTGCCACAAGTAATATAATAATTGTTGAAATTGTGTTTTTGTAGAGATCACATAAGTTTAGTGATAAAATGACTAAATCAAATAATTAAAGTTACTCAATTCAAAGACTACATAAATGATTTCTTTTATTATAAAAATACGTATGATTCTATTAAATATGTCGTAATAAAAAATAATAATGATATTCAATCATTTCTACAGCTTATATAATAGGATAATATTTAAATTGGGAAACTTAGAATATTTAATAACTTAGAATATTATTTACTATATTATTTCCTAAGTATGTTAATTTCTTGTATTTTTAGAAATTAATATTTCTCTATCATTAAAATTTGCTCTTTGTTTTTCATTTTTAATATTAGATATTAAATTTTGCTATTTATTTTTTCCTCTATCACAGATATAATACCATTGATATATCTTTGTGATATATTGTGAAGCTATTGGTGTTTGGTTGTGCCTGCATACTTCTTCCAGTTCTGTACAAGTGTTTTTGTTCTTTTCTAGTCCAACTGTGTTATAATTGGTTTATATTATGTTGCCTAAAAAGCATTTGTCTGGAAATAAAAAAAGGAAAAAAAGAAAACAGGTAGAACAGTTGATAGAATCCTAAAAGGGAGTAATTAATAAATTTATTAAAAGAGTAGGCTTCTCTAGTGAGAGTCCCAAGGAATTAGGTGAAGATAGTTTTAAACAACATAAAGAAAACTTAAGTGATGAGATTCATGTTCATGAGGATATTAAAAATTTGAGTGAGCATGATCATTTACCAAATGCATCTACTTTAGAAAATTTAAAGGCAGATGAGCAAGTAAGCCCTATATTGGATATTTATGATCCTAGAAATTGGGATAATCTTGATAATAAAGCAAGGGATATTTTAGTTGAAAAAGGGCTTATAAGAGAATTGAATCTTGTGTTTCCTTTAGACAAACCTCTGGTCATTTTTCATATTCTTATTATTGTAGAAATTTGAGTAATGAAGAGATTAGCGATAGAAAATGGTTGGTTTATTCTATACATGTAGATCAAGTATATTGTTTTTGTTGTAAGTTGTTCAAATCTAATAACAAACAAAGTAGATTAGCAAATGATAGATTTAGAGATTGGAAGCATCTTAGTGAGAGACTCAAAGAACATGAGAATTGCATTGAGCATATGACTAACATGAGAACTTGGAATGAATTAAGAGTAAGATTGAGCAAAATTCAAACAGTTGATAAAGATTTGCAGCAAGAAATTGTAAAGGAGAAAGAACGTTTGAGACAAGTTTTGATAGAAATAGCTTCTGTTGTAAAATATCTTGCTAAATATAATTTAGCTTTTTGAGGATCCAATTAGAAACTTTACCAAGATGGTAATGGTAATTTTTTAGGATTGATTGAGATGATTTATGGATTTGATGTAATAATGCAATATCATGTTATACGTATTCAAAATCATGAAATTCATCATCATTATCTTGGTTACAAAATTCAAAATGAGTTGATCTCTCTGTTGGCTCATAATGTTAGAAGTTCTATCATAAGGATCATTAAAGAGGCAAAATACTTTTCTATTATTCTTGATTGTACCCCAGATTTGAGTCATCAAGAACAAATGAGTTTGTTAGTACGATATGTGAATATGTCAAATAAAAAAATAATAATAGAGGAGTGCTTTTTAGAGTTCTTGAAGGTAGATGACACGTCTAGATTAGGACTTTTCAATGAATTATTGAATGCATTTAATTCTCTTGATCTTAATGTTTATAACGTAAGGGGTCAAGGTTATGATAATGGTTCTAATATAAAGGGAAAACACCAAGGGGTTCAAAAGAAATTACTTGAAATAAATCCGAGAGCATTATATATGTTATGTGCTTGTCATAATCTTAATCTTACTCTTAGTGATATGGCACATTCTTGTGTTAAAGCTGTTTCATTTTTTGGAGCTGTGCAACGTATATATGCATTATTTTCAAGTTCTCCTAAAAGGTGGAAGGTTTTGCTTGATAATGTTTTAGGCTTAA
>JANZXP010000196.1:5066902-5086798 GCA_027576715.1 Erythroxylum flavicans | reverse complement strand
ATTTTAATCACCTAATCCATCATCAACTAGGTTCATTCAAGGCCTCATTCAAGCCTAAATACATCATAAGAAAGTACTTTAGCATTAATTGTCTCAAACATCACTTAAAAGACAACATTTCACTCCATGAGCTAGCCCACGATCGTGGGTTACCTTCCCAGGATCGTGACAGAAGCCAGTGCAACTGGCCACGGTTGTGGGATCGTGACAGAATCTCAAATATCCAGGCCACAATCGTGGGGACTATGCCACGATTGTGCCCTGTCCCTTTTTCCCCAATTCTCTATGAAATTCACCTACTTAAAAACATCATTTACCCTTCAAGTTTTCTAGAATTTATACTCATTAATACAACTTCGCTTCATGTTAATCTAACTACCATACATTAAATCTCATAAAACTCTACTCAATTGATCCATTAACCATTTACTTAATCCAATCATACATGTATTCCTAACTTTTCCAGATTTTACTCTTTCATAATACATCAAACAAATCATCTCCATAGTTCATCATTTAGACTTGATAACCTCATCATTTTTACCTCAATTTCATCTCAATATCATTCATAAGACAATTCATAAACTATGGTTCATCAATCACTCAAAAACAGAACATGATTTCTACCATTCACTATCACCTTAGTTCTTCTTATTTCAAGAACATTTTACTAGTCTTTGCTTTCACCTTTATTAAACCTTAACTTCCATTCTATTTTATCCACATAACAATTTATAATCACATTTCTCATATACTCAAAACAAAACATATTTATATCATTCCTTTATCAAAATTTCTGCACTCATCCTATACACAAAAATTAGGTCGTAAACACCTCTCTTCATTTATCAACTTTCAACACCATTATAATGATCATTCTACCTCAAAAACATCTCTATAATAATTTATGAATTATTACTCTTCATATCACAAAACAAGACATGAATATGTCCATTTATTCACCCACAATTTAGTATAAAAATCAACTCCATTTACACCTTCAATCTATCCCTAATGATCATTATAAATGTTTTTATTTAAACAACCCATGACTATCATTAATACATCAAAAACAGAACATAAACCTATTTATTTCTACATCAACATATCATCACTCTTCAACCCCATTATCATTATCATTTAATCTTAAACTATCATCACATATATTTATATTTAAACAACCCATGAAGATACCCATTTTTCATCCACGTTACACATATTTTCAACACCATTTTCATAATCATTTCACCTCTTAAACTATCATAAAAAACATATCTATCAAGCAAGCCATGAAGAACAATATGCTACTTACTTGATTAACTCAAAACTTCTTCAATCACTATGAAACCCTAGCTCCTCTATGCATATACGATCATCAACTTATCAAAGAGAAATAAGTTGGGTTCTTCTTAAAGAAGAAGACAACGTGATCTTGAAGAAACAAAGTGAAGGAGTTGGACCAAGATCAACGTGGTGTTGGTAAGATGAAAGTGTAGTAGATGAGAGATCAAAGAAGAAGAGAAGAACGAAAATGAAGAGAGAGAGCATTTAGCCAAAGAACAAATGAAAGACAAAATAAAAGAGTCTTTCAATGTAGGTATAACGAGAGTGAGGTGTGTGACAAGTGACTCATGTCACTTGTCACATGTCCTGCTTTTATGGTTTCCAATAGTTCTTTTAGTAACTAGTCCATTTTTCTCCCAATTTGTAGTCCAATTGTCACCCAATTTTCTATGACACATGTCAATAAATCCTAAAGCCACTTGTCAATTATTTCTATTGCCATATGTCATTTATTTCTACTACCATTTATCAATTTGTCTTGCCACATGACATTTTTTCTAATCCAAAAATATCCAAAATTTCATAAATCTCCCAAATTTAACAAATAAATTCTAAATCACCAATTATGATTTATCAACCATAATTCAAGACATAAAATCCATAATTTACATTATAATCATTTAAAAATCATTTATACCTGAAATATGTCAATTGAGTGCATGTACAGTCATTGTAATGTGTACAAAAATCAATATTCACGTGTGTTTATGCTAATGGTATGCATCAGCATGAAATGCATTTCCTAATTTCTCAATGGTATTTCTCACATACAAAAATCTATGGTTCTAATCCTTAGTATGGGAAATCGAGATATTACACCAAAGGTGTGAGAAGGATATAGAGACGTTGATTCATGTTCTACGGGATTGTCACTAGGCAAAACTGGTTTGGAATCAACTAGTGTTGATGCCTTTTTGGACTGATTTTTTCTCATTGTCTTTTAAAGATTGGCCACAGGAAAATCTGACTAATAAATGGGGTATCCGTGAGAATGGAGGATGGGAAATCTTTTTTGGAGTTGCAATTTAGAGAATATGGAACTAGAGAAACATTCATACGTTTCAGAACTAAGACCAGATCCCATCAGTGCAAGTCAAAGATATCCAAAATAGAGTTTATGAGATTAACATAGTCCGTGAGCAATGCTTTCTTAGCCAGACCAGTGTGCAACAGGATAGGGAGAGGATATGGAAGCCCCTTCTACGTGGTTGGCTGAAATTAAATGTGGATGGAGTTATCAACCCCAATAATGGAGTTTTTACAGTTGGGGGCTAATGAGAGACCATAATGGAGCCTGAATTAGGGGTTTTGCTATAAATATGGGTAGGGGATCCATTCTTAAAACTGAACTTTTGGGAATGTTTCATGGCTTGCTTTTTGCATGGTGGCATGGAACAAGAAATGTGGTGTTGGAAACTGATTGTGAAGTAGCCATTAACCAGGTGTTACATGAAGAAAACATTTGTGGATATGAGCAGTTAATGCACAGTATCAAGGAGCTTCTTGGTAGAGAATGAAAAGAAAGTATCCAATATGTGCCTAGGGAAGTCAATCGTTGTATGGATTTTATTGCGAAGTATGCTTATATCCTTACGTTGGGTTCTCATGCTATGTTCTATCCTCTGCTTGGATTGGGAGAGCTATTGGTGTCGAATAGTAGATTTCATCTTAGTGGTGAGTAGGCTCTGGGCTGTTTGCAATAGTTGAACGAAGTAAGAGTCCATGAGATAATGTATCCTTCAAATAATGCAAAAGTTCTTGAAAGCAGTCCAATGAGTGGAATCAGGACAGTAAATTAATTAAGAAAGTTTACTAATAGAAAAACCTAAATCCAATATTGATAAGTACTGAAGAGCCCCAATAATTCGATGATAGGCACTAGCATTAGCAGATTTATTGAGGATAGACTTGATTAAAGATGAAGAGGCACTTAAAGGAGTAACATCCTCTTTACCTTCATAAATATTTCCACATTCAAGTAACTTCTTAATGTAATAATGTTGAGTAAGAAAAAGACCATCCTCGTAGGGAATTACCTCAATTCCCGAAAAGAAAAAGAAGAAGATGGCTTTTGGAGAGAGAGTTTGGTAGCTAATTGAGTAATAAATGAATTAAGAAATTTTGAATTATTACCCCAAATGAGAATATCATTCATGTATATCAAATATCATGGTGCCACTTCGATAAAATAACAAAGAGTGGTCATTATGCAAATGTGTACAACCAGTAGAAACCACAAAAGATCTCAATGCTAGATCCAAAGCTCGGGGAGCCTGCTTAAGACATAAAGAGCATTCTGAATTTTACAAACATATGATAGTGCAAAAGAATATATAAAAACAAGAGGTTGAGTCACATAAACTTCTTCTATAATTGATATATGAAGAAACACATTATTAACATCTAACTATGATATACGTTAACCTTTAGAAATTGTAATGCTCAAAACATTCCTAATTGTGATAAGTTTTACAACAAGGCTGAAGATATTTATGAAATCAATATTGGGTCTTTAAAGAAAACCTTTAGCAATTATTCTCAATTTATAACATTGAATTGAGCCATATGAATTTGTTTTAACCTGAAAACATTTGTAACCAATGATACTAAACTGAAATTGACATGGAACTATCTCACATACACAGTTTCAAATCAAACATCATATTAAACAGATATAGCCTTATGCCATTATTGATCATAGCTTGAGTGATAGTATTTGGTTCAACTAATTGAGGAATTAAGTGTTTTGTGGATAGTTAGAGTTTTTTTTATTTTAAAGATATGATTTTAAGATTAGGTAACCACATTGTGAGTTTGTTGAGATTTTTAAAAGGAAGAATTAAACCAGATAGATATTTCAATTTCAGTTGATTATGCATTTGAATTAGTTAGGGAAGATATATCAAGCAAGAAAGTAGGTAAGATATTAGAGATAGGTACACACTCTAAATTAGTAAAAGAATTCACAGGAATAAAAGAAGGAATGGAGTCAAAACTTATATTAGGAAAAGAATATCAATGAGAAGAATTCGAAAAAGAGTAGGAGTCTTAATTTTTTTTTGGAAAAAAAGTATTTGTTTGATAACAAAAAACATATTTTTGAAATGTTACATGTTGTGAAGTATACAATTTATACAACATGAAATCAAGACATAAAAATTCACTTTGATGTAAGGAGTAACTAATGAAAAAAAATAAGGCTTGGATTAAGGTTTAAGTTTGGATTTAGCATAGGGCCTTAACTAAGGATAACAAAAACAACCTAATGTTTTAAGACTCAAATAATTTAGAGTAACATGAAAGAACTCGGTATAAGGTGATTGAAACCAAAGTAGCAACTTTGGAACACTATTACTGAGATATGTGAATAGGTTGTCGAAGCCCTCAAAATTAATTTATGATTTACTAAACTATTGTAACAGTCGTAGAACCAGGTTGAATCTCAAGAGAACTAAATATTAGTTTTTAATTTTAGTTCATAGAACATAATGGGAGTTTATGATTAGTTAACTAATAAATTAAAATTAACTACAACAAATCAAAATAAACTAACTGAGTATAAAAATGAGAAATTCAAACTTACCTAACTCAAATTTGAGGGAAGGATCTCAACCAATTATAACTTTAATCATTGGTTAAAAAGAATAATTTTTTACAACTCAAGCCTTTAGTTTGAAACCTATCAACAAAGCTATAATAAATCTTAATTTTTCTAAATTAATTGATTCAAACCTAGCATTCAAATCAAAACTTACTATTAACTGATTGGGTATAATAACATTCCATATCAATTAAATGATAATAATAAGCTTAAAGAAAAAAAACAAACCCTAAAATTAAATAATTGAAAAAGATATAAATATTCAATCTAATTTTATTGTTTCTCATAAGTTAGATATACAAATACGTAAATATCCTACTTGCTACTTTTACCACTCATTTATGACAATTACGGATTGGTGAACTAATAAATAATAGAATAATAATCAACACTGAATCAATTTGGCAGATCAATCAATATTAATTACTTGTGAAATAAAAGAATAAGAAATAAGAAATATTTGATTAAAATACTTGTAACTTTGGAAGGTTTTGTTCTAAATCTAGGTTTTATTTTAATTCAAGTTTAGAATAAAACATTCCAAAGTTACAAATGAATTTTAATTCCCCTTGAATAAGAAAATTCATATTTGGCCACTTATGACTTTCTTTTCCTCTCCAAAAATATAAGAAAGAAGAAAAAAGAAAATATAGAATAACATACTATTCCCTCCCCAAAGCCATAGTTTACAAATATTGCAAAGATAATGATCGAAACAAATCTAAATCCATATATAATAAAGATGAAAATAAAGTATACTAATTAGACTAAACTTCCTAGAATGGGTTTAACTCTGAACATGATCTTGTCTTATCAGTTTCAACAATCAATCATCTTTTACTCCATCTTCTCAAAATTTATGGCTTTGATGAATGATGCTCTAATTAGATATTTCAAGTCAAATTTAGTCCAATCTAGAACTTTCGAGGGATACGTTAGAACCAAAGGGTTTTAAACTGAGCAGGAATAAGATTGAATATTTAGAATGTAACTTTTTGAGCCATAAGGTGGCTTCTGGTGTGGAGGTAAAGATTGATTTAGAAGTTATACTACAAAATAGTGTTTTAAGTATCTAGGATCTGTCATCTAAAGCAATGGAGAGATCGATGAAGACATAGTTCACTGTATGAGATCAGATAGCTTAAATGGAGAAATACATCAGTAGTTTATATGACAAGAAGATATCACTCAAGCTCAAAATTAAATTTTATAGTTTATTAATTAGGCTAACTATGTTATATGAGGTCGAGTGTTGGTTCATTAAATAAGTGCATAGTCTTAAGCTAATGGTGGCGAAAATGAGGATTCTTAGTTGGACCTTACTAGAAGAGATAAGGTCAAAAATGTAATGGTATAAGACAAATTAAAGGTAGCTAATATTAATGAAAAAGTAAGAGAGAGAAGACTTAAGTGGTTCAGACATGCTGAGAGAAGACACTCTAACACCTTAGTGAGAAGATCGAGAAGATTGTATTTAGAGACTGTAAGAGGAAAAAAGAAAGGCCTAAGAAGAACTGGGACAGGTGATAAAGAATGATATGGCTCTGTTGAAACTTATCAAGAACATGACCCAAAACTTTGGCTTACTAAGATATGGATAAAGGATCTCATATAAACTGGCCCTTCTTATGTTCTCATAAGTCTTTTAATATTTTTGTTCGAGTCTTATATCTTGCATTAACCTAAACATTTAATATGCAGTACTTCCTTCTTAGTTATTTAACCTAAACATGTCCTTACTTAACCTAAATGTTTTTTTGTAATGACTTGTTTGATTTGTTTATTAACTTGTCTTCTTTCTTGTTTATGTAATTATTTATTTGTTTTATCTTTTATTTTTACTATTTGCCTTGTTCTATAATTATTATATTATTTATTTTATTACTTTTTTTAATATTTTTATTTATACACATTTATTTATTTTTATTATCTTTTATGTATATTTTATCCTTAATTTATCTTTAATTATTATTATTATTTTAGTTTAGAATGTATATGCATTTTTTTCTTTTTTTCATATGGGCCTGTCAAAAACAGCCTATCTGCCAATGGGGTAAGGTTAAGTACTACTATATCTTTCTAGACTCTGTGTATCAGCAGGACTTTCACTGAATTATTGTTGTTATTGTTATTATTATTGTTTATCTCATCCAATTATGATCATGATCATTAATATAAAAAGAACAAAATTTCATGACTTAAGCATTTAGTGTGAAACTTATTAGCATAGCCTAATATTCAAAACAAAACATAATATTAATTGATTGGGTATAATAACATTAAATGCTGATTAAATGATAGTAATAAGCTTCATTAAAAAAACTAAACCCAAAATTAAATAATTGATATAACTACAACTATTCAATTTAGTTTTTTTTCGTCATAAGTTAGCCATACAAATATATAAATAACCTACTTGCTACTTGTACCAATCATTCAAGACAATTATAGATCACTACTCATGGATAATAATAGAAAAATTAACACTAAATTAATTTGTCAGTTTAATCAATATTAATTACTCATAAAATAAAAGAATAAGAAATAAGAAATAATTGAATTAAAATAAAATTCAAGTTTAGGACAAAACTTTACAAAGTTACAAATGGAATTTTTAATTCTCAAATCAAAAAATTCAGAGTTAGACTCGTGGCTATCTTTTCCTTACCGTGGCTATCTTTTCCATACTGATAGCCACGTAAGGGAAAAAAGAAAACAGAGACTAATGTGTTATTTAATTTAAACACAATTAACAAATTAGACAGCTATTTGACTGATTCTTCCTTAATACGCCCCAGTAAAATAGAAGTTCCATCAAGAACTGTTGGCTTGGATCAATTATTTTAAAAACAAAATTTTGAAACAAGTTTTGTTAAAAGATTAACTAACTAATCTTTTAATGAAATATGCGTAAATCTTTTTTTTAGAAACTGATTAAACTGGATGAGATAAGTTGTAGCCATATTGTCATAGTAGATGACAGAAGTAGAGATATAAATATGTAACTTAGAAAGTAAAAATGTCACTCATTGTTGTTGGTATTGTTCTAAAACTTTCATAAAATTATTATGCAACGTCCATCATTTTTGTTATACTTTATTACCCAAACGTCCACCATCATTTTTACTGTACTTTATTATCCAAACGTCCATCGTTATTACCCATAATGTTAATAACTTTATGATTATTATTATTATTATTCCTAAAAAAACGTTTCTCTGTTATCTAAGATTAACAACTTTCATTTCTCGTATATAAAGTAGATGCATATACGTGAATCCTCTCTCCACACTCACGCATCTGTTCTGTTTTTCTTGCCTCTCATATACACATCTGCTTTGTTCCATACGATACACATCTATCTGCTGCATTCTTCTTCTTTTGTTTTGTCATTTCTTCAGTCACAGAGACAGTTTCTATTCCACCCTTTCAAGTGCACCAAAGTTGGTGGAGGAGGTGTTAACCTGGGGTCGAATCTCATTGTCCTGCTACACTATAGAGGGGGAATTTCTAACTTAGGGCGGTGATTTTCACAATGCCTTATATTTCAAATAAGTTGTTCCAGGTTTTATTTAGTGCTATTTCATTATTTTGCTAATAATCTAAGTCGAAAATTGTTGCATTCTTGCTATTGTTTGTCCAAAATTGTTGCATTCTTACTGTGCATTTTTATTTTGATATAAGTTAGAATATTATTTTGTTCTGGCCTACTATTTTTTTATTTTAATACCAGTTGGAAAATTTTTCTATTCTTCGTGTTTTCTATTTATTTTGTTGTAAGCTATCTCTTTTCTGGATTCAGTATGTCATACTTCAACTTACTAAATAGATAATGTTTCTGGATTCCATTTTACTTATTCTATATTTCAATATATTGATAGTTATGTTATTCCTTTTCAAGATAGTTATGTTATTCCTTTTCACTTGAAAATATAGTATGAAACATTCCCTTACTGTGTTACTAAGATTGCAAAAGAAAGAGTCATGCAGCGGATGAATTCAAATCTAGATGTCATTAGTGGACAATAAACTATGCCTTAATTATGTTAGTCACACTCTAATGGATAAAAAAATAAATTCAAGATATCATGTGGTATTATTATGACGATATGCAGTTTCAATGACTTGAAACAAGAATGACATATAGAAATAATGAGAAGTTGAAGTCAGAACTTTGTCGGTAATGGCTGGTTATCCTTGACATTTAGAATGTCGTTGCATATAAAATGGCAGGAAGAAGAATCTCCCTTTTCTCCTTTTCTCTATAACATCAAATAACAGTTTTTTTTTGTATTACAAACTACAAAAGGACACGAAAACGATAGTACTAGCACACCTCTTATTGGTTAAGGAAGCATCATGATTCTAGTAAAAGATCAAGTAGCATCAATACCAAATACAATTACGATATTTATATTATTGTTCTCTTTGCCACCTTTCTTTACAATTTGGTCTCTATCTTTTTCTTGATCTACATTTGAATAGTTTACCCAATGGTTTTCTCATCCCTATAAGGTTGATAAGCAAATATGTGTTCTAGATAGGATTCACTAGTCAACAAAAGCAAAAAACACTGTCATAGGTAAAGCCAAAGTATAGTTCTTTTAATAAAAGAAATTATGAAGCCTGTTTTTTCTTGATGTATATGTGCTTGATGCACTTTTGTTCATCAAAAAACATAGTGTGAACTCCCTAATGGTGTTGATGCACTTGTGCTTGATATTAATACTAGCCTCCTATTCTCTCAACTTGTTATATTATAAACAGAGTCCTTCATAAGAAACTAGATTGAACCCCTTACAAAATTTGGGAAGGTTATCCACCTAACTTGAGTTTTTTGAGAGTGTGGAGGTGTCTTGCTAAGGTTGTTCTACCTGAACATAAGAGGAAGAAAATTGGACCTAAGACCATTGTTTCTATTTTTGTGGGATATGCCTCTAATAGTGTTGTATATAGATTTATAATTAAGGAAGAGGAATCTAATACTTACTAACTAATTGTGGAGTTAAGAGATGCAATATTCTTTGAGGATATATTTGCTATGAAAGTGAGTGTGCAAGCTTTTAGAGAATATATCCCTAGTTCTTTTACCAATGATGACATAAAGGAGGAGTAATTGTTGACCTAAGGAGAAGCAAAAGAGCTAGAGTACCCACTAGTTTTGGTTCTGACTTTATCATTTCCTTTATGGTATAAAAAAAACTGATGAGATAAATGATATTTTTGTGGTCACGTATATTATTTAGGAAGATCCTAAAACTTATAAGGAAGCAATGAGATCTACGAATACTAACTTTTGGAAGGAAGCCAAAAATAGTGAGTTAGAGTCATTTATGTTTAATAAGACATGGGTTTTAGTTGAGTTACCTCAAGGGTGTAAGAGTGTGAGTGAATTTTCAAAAAGAAATTGAGACCTAAAGGAACCATTGATCGGTTCAAGGCAAGACTTGTGATTAAAGGTTTTAAATAAAAGGAAAGATTGGACTTTTTTTATATATATACTTACTCTCCTGTTACTAAAATTGCATCAATAAAGATGTTGTTTGCTATTGCCTCGGTATTTAAGCTTCATGTGCACCAAATGGATGTTAAGACATCTTTCTTGAATAGTGATCTTGATGAGAAAATTTATATAGTCCAACTCGAGGGATTTAGAGTGCCTGGTCAGGAGCAAAAGAACTGTAAGTTGGTTAAGTCTTTGTATAGACTTAAACAAGCTTCCAAACAGTGGCATGAGAAATTTGAAAGTGAGATTCTCAAAAATGGTTTCACCTCTTGTGATTTTGATTCTTGCATTTATGTGAAATCTGATGCCAATGGTTGTGTGATCATAACTCTTTATGTTGATGATATGCTTATTTTTTATACTAATTTATCTATCATTGATGCTACCAAGAGTTTGATATGAAAGATCTTTATTTTGCGAATCAAAGTTGAGATGATTAAATCTAGTTTTATGTTGAATTAAAGTCATTATGTTGAGAAAATTCCAAAAAAGTTTGTTTACTATGATGTTGAACCAGTCAAGACTCCCTATTATGTTAGTGTTGCTTTAAAGAAAAATGTTGGTGATAGTGTAAACCGATCTGAGTATGCTATAATTCTTGGTAGTGTGATGTTCTTGATGAACTATTCTTATCCTGATATTGCATACTGTGTGAGAAGACTTAGTAGGTATTTGAAAGGTACTAGGTATTATGGATTATCTTTTGGTAGTCATCCTCCTGTATTGGAGGGGTATTATAATGCTAATTGGGTTACGGAGAGTGATGATAAACACTCTACCAATGGTTATATTTTCATATTGGCAGGAGGTGTTGTGTCTTAGAAATCATCCAAGCAAGCGTATATTGTAAGACCAACATTGGAAGCTGAGCTTTTGGCTTTGGAGCTGGCAGGATAGGAAGCTGAGTGCTAAAGAATCTCTTAGTAGATATCCCACTTTGGGATAAATCAATTCCTTCTGTGTTCATTTCAATTCGCAGGCTATCATTCATATTGCTAAGAGCAAGGCATATAATGGCAAAAGTAGACGTATCAAATTGAGACATAAAATTATCTATATTTTAATTAAACGTGGTGTAATCTCTCTGGACTATGACAAGTCAGAGAGAAACTTAGCGGATCTGTTTACAAAAGCTTTGAGTATGAAACTAATTTCAGAGCATGCTAAAGGGATGAAGTTGAGCCCAATTATGTAGTAACCTTATAATGGACACCGGTTTTAGGAAACCAAGTTTAATGGGTTAAACAAAGTTATTTGGTGACTACTTACTTGTACATTGTTTGTGAAATAATATTGAGATATATTCAGTTGTTGAATAGCATCCCTAGCATGACTTTACTGAGTTTGATGAGGTTGGATTATTTAATCCTTAATGAGTTCTATAGCCCAAGTTTGGGTGATGTGAGCAATACATATTTGATAGATTCACCTACGAGATTGTGAGGGGCTAGTCATCCTCTTATGAGAGTATTTGGGCTATTTCTATAAAGCAATCATGAGACCAGGGCATTTTGAGGCTGTTTATTTCTCTAGTAGGTTCTGTCTTTGATTTTCTTGGACACCAGGTTCAAGCTTAGTTTACCTAGTTGTTCACCTATCTTTCTCCTAAACTGTTACAGTTTATTTATCAAGTTTTGGACCAGGTGGGGGATTATTGGTGTTGTTCCAAAACCTTCATAACATTATTATGCAACGTCCATCGTTTTTATTATACTTTATTACGCAAACGTGCACCATCTTTTTATTATACTTTGTTACCCAAACGTCCATCGTTATTACCCATAATGTTCATCACTTTATGATTATTATTATTATAATACCAGAAAACGTTTCTTTTCTTTTTAAGATTAACAACGTTCATCTCTCATATATACAACAGACGCAATACACGAGTCCTCTCTCCACCCTCACACATCTGTCATGTTTTTCTTGCCTCTTACATACGCATCTGCTTTGCTCCATACAACACACATATATCTGCTACCTTCTTCTTCTTCTATTTTGTCTTTTCTTCAGTCACAGAGACAATTTTTACTCTACCCTTTGGGATGTACTGAAGCCAGCAAAGGAGGCGTTAACCCTAGAGTCAGATATCGTTGTACTGTTGCACCGTAGAGGGAAATTTCTAACTTAGGGCAATGATTTTCACAACACCTTGCATTTTAGATAAGTTGTTCCAAGTTTTATTTAGCGTTATTTCATTATGTCGCTAACAATTGTGAGTTCGACGAAATTATTGAGAGGAAGGATTAGACTGGATAGATATTTCAGTTTTAGTAAATTATGCATTTGAATTAGTTGAGGGAGATATATCAGGCAAGAAAGTAGGTACCGTATAGACTTTAAATTGGTAAAAGAATTCGTGGGAATAAAAGGAGTGGAGTCAAGACTTATATTAAGAGCATAAAACCAATGAGAAGAATTTGAAAAAGAGAAGGAATTTGTTTTTTTCTAATAGTAATTTGATAACAAAAATTATTTTTGAAATGATAAATGTCGTGAAGCATACAATTTATTTGACATGGAATCGAGACACAGAAACGCACTTTGATGTAAGGAGTAACTAACAAAAACATAAGCTTTAGATCGAGGTTCAAGTTTTGATTTTGTATAGGGCCTTAGCTAAGAATAACAAAGATAATTAAATGTTTTAAAACTCAAATAATTTAGAGCAGTATGAAAGAACTTAGTTTAAGGTGATTGAAATCGAAGTCGAGGCGTTGGTAGATGATCAATGAGATATATGAACAAATTGTTGAAGCCATTAAAATTAATTTTTTGATTCATTAAACTATTGCAATAGGCAGGAAACTAGGTTAAATCCCAAGAGAACTAAATATTAGTAACTCAATTTAATTGACAATATAGAATGAGGTTTTAACATTAATTAAATAATAAATTAAAATTAACAAGAAATCAAAATAAATTAGTTGAGTACAAAAATGAGAATTTTAACTTTACCAAACGTTGATTTAAAAGAAGGATCTCTTCTAATAATAACTATGATTATTGGTTTAAAAAGAATAATTTTTCACAACTCAAGCATTTAGTCTAAAACCATTAGCAACCATAATAATTTTCAATTTTACTAAATTAATTGATTTAAACCTAGCATTCAAATTAAAACTTACTCTTAATTGATTAGGTATGATAACATAACAAGAAATAATTGAATTAAAATAAAATCCAAGTTTAGAACAAAACTTTTTAAAGTTACAAATTGAGTTTTAATTATCCTTGAATTAGAAAATTCAGATTTAATCACTTGTGGTTATCTTTTCCTCATAAAAATAAAAGAAACAAAAGAAAAATAAAAATAATGATTGAAACAATATCAAAATTCCTATATAATTGTGCTAAATATAAATTATTCTAATTAGACTAAACTTTTTAGAATGAGTCTAACTCCAGGCACAACCTCGTCTTATCAATTCCAGTAATTTGTCATCTTTTACTCTATTTTTTCAAATTTTTTGGCTTTGATAAATGATGTTGTAATTTGATATTTCAAACAAAATTTCCTCCAATCTCAATTGTCAATTTCTAAAATAAAATAAGCATCAATTTTACCTATTAATCACTAAAATCGACCAAAAATAAAAGAGATAAGTTTAATTAATATAATACAATCCCATCTTATCGACTGCTTTGAGAGCATATGTCAGAAAATTTGTAAGAAAAAATGCTTTGATAAAACAATGTGAAAGTGGCTTCAACAAGATGACGACATCATCCTTCGGCGGACCCATTATGTTGCAGCGCGCTTATATGTTTTACATACGAGTATATCCACAATTACTTGTATATCCTGTCTTTAACCAACAAGTTATTCAATGTGCTGGCAAGCTGATCTGAATATCGTCTTATTGTTCAATAAAATTAACCAGCGGCCATCATATACTGTATATCCACGGTCAAATTGACTTGTTAATTCAACAATTTGTACTTTCCTACTGGAATTCCTTAATCGTCAAATCTTTGACTGATGACAAATATAAGTATAATTTACTGGCCTAGGAATTTCGGTGTTACAAGAAAAGAGCTGCAGGAGTCAAAACCGTAATCAGTATAAAATTGTTGTTGATCGATTCAAAACATTAGCTAGCAAGCAACGTGTCTTCTCAACAGTAAGTTCATAATGCCTGCAAAGATGCAGAAGAACTAAATTATGAGAGTTTGCATAATCATAAATTCATAATCTGTCTCGAATGTGTGCGTAAAAAATGAAAAATAATAATTTTTTTCTAAAATTAGAGAGCCATCAACATTAAATGTAATTATGTTATACAATAATGAAGTTTTGTATAGTTAATAATCTTCGTACAGAAATAATTTGAACTTGATTATCTAATAAACAGAAGCCATAAGGAAAGGCAAGGGTCCAATTCTTAAAAACTAAAGGACGTTGCTACCAACTAATGGACCCCATTGACTGGGTTGCATGATTACACGTTGAAGGTCATGATAAAGCCCAACAGATGTTGAAATTAATTAAACTTGGTTCATCTGACCCACCGTTGCCCAGTAATAGTTGGCAAACACTCGGGTCCATTCATCTCTGGCCGTCAAACCATATACGTACAGAGAATTGACTCTCGACTCTCGATGGTTCACAGTAGCACCTGTCCCTCTACTCACCGGCAAACCGATTTCATGAGGATTTCGGTGTGTGTCCACTCCTGGTTTATGGAACTCCACGATTAACGAACAGAACTTGCGTGCTTGTTGAAGCCAGCTTGTCTTCACATGTAATGTATAAGTATGCTTTTAACTAGTTTAAGCTGAACTATTATCCAGTTCTCACTGGATGAACCTTTGCACTTTATTGTAAAGATGAACGACCGTGCACATTCAGCGCCTAAATGAAGGATAACTTAGTGAAATCATGTTTATTTAGTTACATACAAGGTTTTAAATTGCGACACGATATTAATTGAATTGTCACAATTGTGTCGACATTATTTGCAACTGCAGTAATCATTTCACCATAGTTAATGATTAGATGCTGGCGGTATCTTTTTATTTATTTAAGTATTTTGATTAGTATATTTTTCTGAAATTTTTATATTAATATAATTTATAATTATTATTTTTTATTATTAAATACATATATAATAAATTACTTGGCGAATGAGCAACATAAATTCAAGTCACCGAATTGAACCGCGTGCTTCACTTACTACAAGTTATTTCTTTCTGATTTGCAAGTAAGTTCACAGGACTAAGTTAAACTACAAACAACAAATTGCAATCTAGCCAGACAAGCTTGCAACAGGAAAACGGTACCTTTTCTTCGAAAGATAGGGAATACCTTGCCTTTCAAGCAACAGATGATTTGCTGCCCATGAAAGAAAAGCAAGAAATCAAGTTGCATATATCAAGTTAATGGATTCTTATTTGGTAAAAAAGATTCCATTTTCCCTTTGTTAAGATAAGTGAAAGATACGAGTAACTTTATGCGGTCTGTTTCCTTAACCTTAGCTTTCCAAAACACAAGATTACAACAGTTAACACACACCCCGTTCAGAAACCCTCTTTCACACAAAGTGTTGCAGACATATATGTAAACTACATGCGAATAGACCACCTTACTTAGAAGTTCCCTTGTAAAACAGACCCCGATAGCTGGTGAACAGCAGTAGACAACAAAAGAAAAAGTTGAGCAAAGAAAAACTCAATCCTACTATCGGCTTCGGTTCTTTCCTTTTCAATGGTGCGCTTTTCCCATTTTGCGTCCTTTTTTCTTTTTATATCTTCAGCTATCACCGTGACTATTAAATCAATTTCGTTGGTGGAGTGAGGGAGAGGGAATCAGTATCATATCATCATCAAACAAGTTGATCAATATTGATGTTCATGTGTGGATGCATTTATTAATAACCCCCACCCTAATTTGGTTCGCACTCAATAATCAACCCTTGGGAATATCATGAGTTTGAAGTCGAAAACTGCCGCACAGAACAAGCAACCACCTGAGCCCACTGCCTCAGCCTTGTCTTCACCGTCTGTGGATTGTCACCTGCACAAGTTTCCCGAGAAACAAACATCATGTTTAGTATTATTCATATTTATGCAATAAATTCATAAGAAAAAAACACACCAGCAGGAAAGAACATGAAGATTATTCGTTGTACATGTAGAAAACAATTTTTGATGATTTTTTACATGGTATATCTAACTTACAAGAACTTGGAAGGAAATTGATAAGAAAGGAAAAAGGGAAAGAAAACTGTACCAGGATCGACGATGGTATGTGGGCTGCCGAGAGGCGGCGGCGAATCACACTCCGAAGTCGTGTACCAAGACGACGTCGGAGACTTAGAGACTGCGTCATTGTAATTCTTGTTAACGGCATAATAAAGTCCGAGTGCAGGAAATGTATCAGACAGCCTTTGATCCACCTCTGGTGAGTCAAATCCGAAGCCTAACTCAATACAAGCCTTGAGTTCATCGAGATCGTCATCTGTCACGCTCTTGCTCCGTCTGTTTTTTCTGTTCCCTTTTCTCCGGAGCCACGCCTCATCACGGTAGATGTCCGGCGACCATGAGTGTTGTTTACTGAGAGGTAACGTCGGAGCCAGCTCTTGGGGTGGGGAAAAAAGTGGTAAAGGCCCTTGTGATGGGAGTGTAAAAGGGGTCATGTCGGACATCTGCGCAGCCCCGGATGGTTGGGAGTGCGGCGGAGGTCGGAGGACCTCGCCGGAGAGTTTGGAGAGCTTTGATGTGTTATTCTATTATCTAAGAAGGTGGGAAAAATGGGAAGAGAATTGGGTAAATAAGGTTGTGAGGTAGTGGGGCCCCTAGAGAGACAATGGTTTGGACCGTTTGGTTGGACCATGTAATGATGAGCTGTCTTTTATACTTTTTACAAGTTTCCTTTTATATAATATTTTTTCACAAATTCTGATTGCGTTTAGGTTTTCTTTCTTCCGAGATTGATGTTAATGTTTGTTTGCTTCAAAACGTATGAGGAAAGTTAGGTGGTCAAATTGAGACTTATAAGCGATAATAATCTTCTTATAAAAGGTTGATATTTTAGAATATTCTAATATACATTAAGAACCATAAATATTTTAATAAATATTTATTTATTTCCAGAATAAGTTTTATATTTTTAACTCTACCATAATTTGACTTTGACCTCTTTTCTTCGATCACCTCGACGTTCCAATTTGAATACTCAATAAATCAAATTAGCTGCCTTATTCCATTTATTTTTGGTAAATCAGTAAAGGAAAATATATCTTGTCTTTAAATGAGATTTCCTCGGTATCTGTACAAATTATACATGATACCATAAATTCAAGACTAAAAATGAATGAATAGATTATGAAACTGGGACCAATATTTTCGGAATCTTAACTCTTAAGTTAATCAAGTTGAATTCAAAGGTCAACAGTCCTATAAGGAGGAAGGCAC
Source organism: Erythroxylum flavicans (assembly GCA_027576715.1). Taxonomy (NCBI): domain Eukaryota; kingdom Viridiplantae; phylum Streptophyta; class Magnoliopsida; order Malpighiales; family Erythroxylaceae; genus Erythroxylum; species Erythroxylum flavicans. The sequence goes on along the minus strand of JANZXP010000196.1, from coordinate 5,068,928 downwards.
CATCAAATTGAACGGAACGCACCTGTTAATTTTCGGCATAAAGACTTTGAAATTCTAAAATCAAGACTTAGGTCGATGGTATAGTATCCACAACTTACAGAATATTCCATGAAGCAGTAGCTTGCCAAGTTTGATTCGGTCTGAACGACGTCATATGTGGATGGTTTTATGAACGTAGAGCTTATTGTAGTATTTGATAGGGAGCGAGAAGCTCGTGGTATTTACTAATTGATTTTTATAAGGTTACTTTTACTAACATCTTGGATAAATTTCTTTTCGAGTAGAAAAATGAAGAGAGAAGGCTATAAAATTGCATATCGCATGATTCATCTTCACAAGTTGACTTCTATGGTTTGGCTACAAATCACATTATGGTGTCGCTTTCAAATTGAAGAAGTGGGTTCGTAGCCCCACCTCAGCAACGTTATCACGCAAAATAATACACCACAACGCAAATCTTTTTGTTTACTTTAGTCAGATTAAGATTCAATTCAATCAAACTATGGCCTAGTATGAATAACTTCGAATAAATCGGCGTAATGTATAAACAGAATGTTGGATATTTTTTACTTTTCTCATAAAATTAGATAACATTTAATTGTATTTTTTGGTTTTTCAAATAACATATCAGTTAAGTTATGTAAGTTAACTCGGATAAAAATAATAAAGTGACCCAATAAAAGACCTAAATCAATGAATCAAAGTCTAGGTGAAAAATAGATCTAGATCAGTGTAGACTAGACCCATATCGAGCCTGAGATGGAAAAACCGAATATGAAAGCTATATATAAAAGTTAAGGCCTCGTGTAATTGCTCATATCATTCGTAAGAATAAGGATTTTCTGACCCGTTAAGAGAGCTTACGTTTTGAGAAAACTGTAAAAAGACGTTGACCATATCCTAGTGAGTGGTTCCCGTGAAGACGGTGGTAGATTTCCGCTTGTTTCAACTTCGGAAAGCTCGTTTGAAGTTATAAAATCGAAACAAGTATTTTCCACATTTCTTCATTTGACGCATGCAATAGACATGCGATCGACACGTAGGTGGACAGGAACGAGCCACGTGTCAGCGCATGTGCATCTATCATGTGCCACGAACACGTCATACAAGTTGAAGGCGTGTTGCTTTGCGGCACGTGTGGTACACGTGTCGCGACTCCCTCATGTGCAGCTGAGGTCAACACTACAGTGCGCTGACGTACTGCTGACATCATGCTACACTATTTTTCAAAAAAACATACACAAAAATTTTAGATTTCCCATAAGGGTGCCTACGGGTGTTTGGGGTCAGTTTCTGGGTTCGGGAAATTCATAAAGTAAGTTTTTCCATTTTTTGGATTTATTACATTAGTAATAAGTTAAAGTTTAACTCCAAAAAAGGAATTAAGGCGTTCTGAATCTGATTTCAAGTAAAATTTCATGCTTCGGACATCACATGAGGGAGATACTTCAAGTTTTTTTGTCTCGGGTCTTATGTTTAGTGTTCGAGATTACATGATAATTACTCAAAAAAGGAATTAAAACATTCTGAAGCCATTTTTGAGTGCATTTCCGTGCAACGAACTTACCATAAGGGAGATATGAGGTTCTCGTGTCTCGAGTGATCAGTTCAGTGTTCGGTGACGCACGATAGTCACTCTAATGAGATTTTTCTTTACAAAGGTCTCAAATGAAGTTTTCAGAGAATGTCTTCAACACGAGTGTGTGACAATGAGACTGTGCATTAGGGTTTTTGCATTTATTGATGTTACATTGTCACATACCATATGCCCATCAAGAATGTGAGGATGACATAAAAATGTATCCCTTATGTTTGTGGAATTTTTAAGTGTTGATAAGGATGTAGTCATCAAAGTGACCTTTCAAGTCAGTATTTTGAATTGTTCTGCTTGCATATTGGGGGATGTCTCTGATTTTATGTTTGTTTATTCTGTCCAAAGATGTTGGCCTTACATAACATTTTCAGATGTGCATAAAGGCATAAGATGGAGGAAAGTTATTGCTCAAGTGATATATTCTCCTAACAG
>JANZXP010000196.1:5011323-5050436 GCA_027576715.1 Erythroxylum flavicans | reverse complement strand
ATTGTAGAACAATTGAATCCATTGTTATTTTCTGTGAAGTGAAGTGACAGAGACGCAGAGGATTTACTACTGCTATTCTAAACCTGATTACAAAACCCATACAATTCTTAATGGGCACGACTGTATTTAAAGTTGGCTAGCAGTAGGGCTTCTTGTGCACTAGAAACCATGGGCCAAGCCTACTCATCATAGCAAGCCCATGAACACAAGTCCAAGAATTTAACAATCTATCAAAACCATCAATCAATTTGATGAAAAAAGCTACTGAAAAAGTTTAAAAAATTCAAAAGAAACAGTTTTCGAAAAGGGACGGTTCGGTTTGGTTCGAGTTCTGGTTTTTAAAGAACAAACAGAAAATTCAACATACTTCTCACACGATTTAACACTAAATCGAAACAAATCAACAATAACAAAAGATTTCACAGAAAATAATGTAACAAAACCGAAAACCCAACAAATAAATCATCATCTAATCTCGAAAATTACCCATAAACTAGCAGTCACAATTAGAGTTAACCTAGCTCTGATACCAATTGAAAGAATAATTGAACGAAACTATTGATTAAAATCATGATTAACCAATACAATTAATCTAACCCTAAAATTTTAACATACTAGGTTCATGAATTGAATGAACAAATACCTAACAATTGATGAATAATTGAGTCCATTGTGATTTTCTGTGAAGCGAAGTGACAAAGACGCAGAGGATTAACTACTGTTATTCTAAACCCTGATTAGAAAAACCCGTACAGTTCTCAATGGCGCGACTGTATTTAAGGTTGGCTAGCAGTAGGGCCTCCTGTGCACTGCAAACCATAGGCCAAGCCTACCCATCATACTAAGCCCATGAACACAGACCCAATGACACGTTAGAAAGAATTACCAAGCTCAATTATCTTAACATCTAATTAATCGAAGTTTATTGTTTATTATGCTGTCCACAAAATTAATGATAAAATTCTATCAATTACGTTACACCACACATATTTCAGGATATTATTTTAAATTTCGTAGTTTCAGTTTATAAGAAAATTGACAATAAAGAGATATGTATTATAAAAGTAAAATTATAAAAAGTTACTGTTAATTTTAAAAAATAAGAGAGTAAGTTAATAATATATCTAACAAAAGTTTCAACGAAATTTACCTTAAGAAAGAAAGTAAACGAATGTGGTTAAAACTTGGAATTTATCAACCAATTAAAAGAGTTTGAATAGTTTTTCCCATTTCTGGGCCACCGTTTTAACAGTGGGTCAGTACAGTTCACTCATTCAATCTCAAGTACCTCAGTTGGTGCGGAGGTCTACCACTAGGTACCATGACCTGTAATTAGTCACATTAGGCCCAGTTGAACCGTTTAAGCTTCTCATCCGAACAGACGGTGTCGTTGACCTCACAAAATTCTCAAACGCTAGAGCTTGTAATCCTACGGTTCATATAATTCCCTAGACCTCGTGTCTGGTCCGAACGGTCCAGATTTCTTAACCCGCCACTATCGTATACACTAAGCACCCGATAGGGAAGGGAGGAAAACCTAAGAAACTAGAGCGATTCCTTTCAGCGTGTAATTAACTAATAATCGGTCCGGTACGGTTAGGGTTTTGGAGAATCGGGGAACGATGTGGCACGAAGCTCGGAGATCGGAGAGGAAGGTGCACGACATGATGGACGCCGCCCGGAAGAGAGCACAGCGGCGGGCGGTGTACTTGGCGAAACGGAGGGGCGATCCTCAGCAATCTATTCAGGTCATTGGTTCTCGTTCTCGGGTCTATCGCGACGATGGCCTCTATCAAGCCACTCAAGATCAGCAAGGCTTGTATGTGTGATCTTTTGGTCATTGCTATTGTTTTGTTAAATTTTGAGATTGGAGGTTTCTTTTCTTTTGCATCTGTGTGTTTTATTTGGAGTCGAACTAATGGATTAAATGTTGTCTCAGGATACCTTGGAACGGAAAACAGGACGTTTTGATTGACAGATTTGATGGTCGTGCTCTTCTTGATTTTATTCGAGAACCTGGGTCCAGGCATTTTAGGGCCCAAGAGAAATCGGAAGAAGAAGAAGAATTAGAAGAGTTTGTTAATTTTGAGCGTTATCGGGATTTAATTAAGCATCGGCGTAGAGGATGTCGGTACTTTTTTTATTTCATAGAATGTCTTTACTTATCATCTATAACAATTAACAAATAAACTTTGCCACTTTAAAAATTTTGGGGGAAAAATGATTGTGGCTTTCTACTTTGGTTTGGTTAGGTTAGAGTTTAGAGATTGATTTGAGGTCACTTCACAAGCCCCTCTTTTATAATTTAACAGTTTCTGATGAAGATGGTTTGCAGCACGTAAATCAGGAGATGGAGGCGAAAACTGTAGCTCCGTTTTTATCTGACAGGTAATCATGATCCCATTTCTCCTTTCCTTCGTCTCAGTCAGTTGATGTTATCGTCCATAGTGAGGTAATGTGTCTTTTTCGCTGCTTTTAGAACTAGAAATTTTGCAATCAGTTCATGCGGCGGCTAATATTTGCATTCTTCACTTGGTTTTTGGGTCAATTAAGGGGTTTGCGCCTTCATTTAATAATTTAGCAATTGACCGAGACATGAATTCCAATGATGATTGACATGAAGCTACTCAGAATTAGTTGGCAAGCAAATTCAGGATAAATCTTTCAATCATTTGACTAATTATTATTGTGGTTCTAGTTATTTTCTCTTTCCTAATAGTCCATATCTTATCATTTCTATTCAATATAGCATAACTTTTAAATGCCTGTACCAAGGAATTTTATGGTTTAACTTTATGAATTAAGGCATAATCTTTGCATACTTTCCAGTATCATTGGTGATGTAAGCATCTGTGGTCTAAGTTTGCCTGTCATGGAGTTGGTCGTTAAAGTAGTTGTAGTTTTGTTATTAGCTCTGATCTTTTGCATTACATGACATAACTAGGTCATTTCTGTTGGCTATCATTACTGTGTCTGACTTAATTGGAATCTGATATCTTGTCTTTCATGCAAATTCAGTAGTTCTCAGCCACCACGACCACCTATAAACAAGGGCTCATATTCTCAAGTTGGATTCTCTTATGATGGGGGTACAAACGAGGGATCCCACCTTTCAGATGGCGATGATGATGTGGATGATGATGAGGATGAAGATGAAGATGATGAAGAATTTAACAGTGATGATAGTGATGATGAAACAATGGATGTCATGGCAAAAGAATTTGGAGTTAAGAGGTACGGTTGGCTTGTTTATATGGAGAAAAAGGCAAAAGAGGAAGAGAAAAGACAAAAGGAAGTGATCAAGGGAGATCCTGCAATTGTAAGTTCTCTTAGTTTCTGTTTAGTTTTATGTTTTACTTTTTCTGAATGCAAGGGATATTTAGTTATGGATTCACTTATTTTAGAGAAAGCTCAGTCGCAAAGAAAGGAGAAAAGCTTCTCAAATAGAAAGAGAGAGAGAAAGAGAAGCTGCAAGGATAACAGGAACTAGAGTGCTTCATCGTGATCCGTATCGGTAGAATATACAAGTTTTCTTCTGTTTGTTGTTTTTGTTACAAAGTCAGGATTTATATCCTGTCATGCAGATTATTACAGTCGCTTCCATCTATTGATGCAGGGAACCTAGGGGAAGTCCAACTTATGAAGCTTATTCTCGGTTTAGAAGGTGTGACTGTGCTCCCTTGATTTTTTTTTTTGGTTTACTTGAAGAGGTCTAATTTTCACCATTGTTGGATTTATTCTTTCTTTCACAGATCTAGGTCCAGATCTCGATCATATTCACCATCTCGCTCTAGACGTTACGCTCATGCAGGTCATTCTGATGAAGGTCACCGTAGTAAACCAAGGACACCAAAGATAGAATATATCACTGAATTTGGGGGGTCTGGTGACGGAAATGAACCCAAGCTTGAAGGATTTTCACCACCACCATCTCCTCCATCCAATGCTGTTATGTCAAATCGGTCGGAGCACTCGACCTTTAATTCTAGCAAAGATAGATTGCACAGTGTTTTGTCTGCTGCGGCTTACCCATTTTGTTACCTGAAGCAAACTTTGTTGGTTTAGAATAGATCAGATCTAGGGTTATCTGCATAAAAGCCAAGATGGAGGGGGAAGAAGGCTTCCTTTCTGAAGCTCATTTAATCCCGAAATGGACATAATCTGCGTGTTTTCGACTTGTGTAGAACCATCAAAATGCAATATTTAATGCATGTACTTTCCTGCAGGCCATCATCTGGTCACATACTTGAGGCACTGCATGTTGATCCTGCGTCAGGTGTAACACTTGATAAGGAGAAGAGTAGTAAAGTTTTGAAGCCAGCAGGAAGGTCTGTAATCGTGTCTGATAACGTGTAGTTTCACCTCAAGTCACTCGCACACTTAGTTTATATTATTTTTCATGTACTAGAAAGTTTCATAAGACTTTTCTCTTTCATTCTTGTTTTCCCTATTACTGTATTCTTTACGTGTACCTGGTAAAACTTTATTCTGGTTTATTTTTCCTACAGCAGTTCATCAGCATTAGCAAAGTTGACCAAGGGCAGTACATCTGGGGCACCATTGAAGCAGCAACAGGGAGAGAAGAAGGAAACTCCACAGGAGAGGCTGAAAAGAATTATGAGTAAACAGCTGAACAAACAAAGTATAACCTACAATCTTCATCTCCTTTGTCTTATAGTTCATTCCTCTCTTTGTGTCTTTTGTTTATTTAAATGCTTAGGAGGATAAGGATGTATGAAATTATACTTTCGTCTGATGCACTGGATGCAAGGGGGTGAGATCAATTGTCTTTTGTATAGGAAGGGAGTGGGGGATTGTTCATTTTTCCTTAAATATGTTTATGTTCCTTAATGTCACCGTTTTCTCATACAGTTAAAAAGGATACTGCTGCTGAAATGGCAAAGAAACGAGAACAGGAACGCCAGAAGCTTGAGAAACTTGCAGAAACAAGCAGATTAAGTCGACATAGGCGTCGCAGCCGCAGCAGGAGCTACAGTCGTTCTCCTCCCAGGTATCTATGCAATAATAGAGCACTAGTTTCAACCTTGACTAATTATCTTTGCAATGTTGAGATACTAGTCCTATCTATTCTTTTCAGTTGTGTCTGCAATCTTTCATGTGAAAATACTTGCAGATAAAGAGGTTCTTCCTTTCACTTTAATCTCCAATAATTCTTTAATCTTTAGAGCATTGGATTCCTAAATATTGCAGATGGTACCGCAGCAGCCGAAGTCCAAGCAGGAGTTCACGAAGATACCATTCTCGTTCTCGATCTCGTTCTTACTCCCCATCTCAGTCCCCCTCCCATTCTCGTTCTCACTCCCGTTCACGTCACTCCCGCTCCCGCTCTCATTCACGTCGATCCCGCTCTCGTTCTCACTCATACTCCCGTTCACCAAGGTGAACACAATCCCGCATTTTGATGTTCTTTATTTATTCATGTTGTCCTTAAAACTAATCAACAATGTTAGTTTTCAGGGCAAGAAGCAGGTCAAGGTATTGATGGCAGAAGTTTTCCTGGCGGTGGGTTGCCAAACCTACTTGTGGCTTTGTCCTTTCTGAACTGGTCTGGCAGTTTTGCCCTATGGTAACGGTGTGGTATATTGAGAAAGATAATAGATGATAGGCATCGGTGTATTTAAATTTTCTTTGAATGAATCTTTTAATGCTTACCTTTTTTGCAACATTCGAAATGAGATTGCCTATCTCATTTGTTCTCAATTTTCAGATTTCTTGCTCATGTTTCTACTTCGAGAGCTGACATGTTAAATAACATTATCCAATTAATGTACGACCCACAAATAGCTATGGAACGAGTGGTACGGCTAAAATTGGTTAGCATAGTTCTTGCACAGCCATGACTGATCACTTTGAGAGATTGTTGGAGCCCGTAATACGAACTCTGATTTGCGTTGCATCAGATGTCTATGTTTGCTACATTATGTTGGTCGCCCCCTTTCTCAAACTGAATTTGTTGACAAGAACAGCTTAGAAAACTGAATAAATGAAATGGGTCATGATGATAACCTGTGTAGGGGGAGGGCGGGTATTTGGGGTACAAAACTTTGTCATGCAAGTTACAACAGCGTATGCGTTATGCCCACGCTAAGGTTGTTCCATATTAATTTGAGGAGACATCTTCATAAACTTTGAAAGGTAATTGTTTTGCAGATATACTTCGATGATCTTCTATACTTTAGATGTAGAGATTTGTAAGAATTGATAGATAGCAATGGTCTGATGTAGACTGTTTTGCCACGTCAGAGGAAGACGATTTATGGTAAACTTGAACTTATTTGTTTGATTTTAATGAGTTCCTAAACTTAATAATTGAGTTGTGTAAATCTATAAAGTTTTGGCATTTGGTCTAGTAGTACTATAATTGAAATTTCAGCGAGCTTTATATTACAGACCATATCATAATAGTTAAAAAGCACATACCAAATATTATATTGCTAGGAGACTCATTCACTTTACTGTCCTCGTCCTGATGAGCTGTTGGGACTATTTCATCTTTCTTTTCTTTTCTTTTATTTAGCCTTTTTTTTCCCTTTTAACGGCTCTGTTTCTTACATTAGATTAGGCAATGCTGAAGAAAAAAACTGCTCTTTTAGGTTTGTGAATTTCTTGTTTTTTTTATTCGTTAGTCCCTTACTATATGTTCTCTTTCTAAATTATTACTCATATGAGTTTTCTAAATTATTTGAATGATCGCTTTTCTGCCAATGATCGTGTTAGCGGATATGTTATAACCGCTATCAAATAAAAATGGTCTGTTGAGTATGATGTGTTTTACCACCTAAAATGTTTTGTTAATATAGTTGCATCATTATTGAAGGGATCAATCGGTGAGTTTAATATTTTATTAACAAGTGATTAGTAGTGAACAAATCTGTATTTTCTTTTTCAATGGATGAATATGTATCTTGTATTTTATAATAAAAAAAATGTATGCAGTAAAAGTTAAAATTGATTTCCTTCTCCTTAGGTTGTTTTCAAAATCAACTTGTGGAAAGTAAACTTCACTAATCAAACACATGTTGCTCGATCTGAAGCTATAACTTTTATTTACTGCATTAATGCTTTCACCCCAAGCTCGAAAAGGCTCCTCCTACGATTGCTCACCAGTTATGTCATACGGTTGAGTTGAGCTATAAATAACAACGAAGAGTATGCTTGACAGTGGACCTTAGCTCAAATAATTTGTCGAGTTGACATATCAGGCGGGATATGGTTTCGTGAAGTTTAAGACTTTTTAAAAAAAATGAAAAATAAAGAAATATTTTTCGATGGGAAAACTCTGGACAGGCTTGGATCTGGTGTCCTTATGTGCGAACCGATTTTAATCCATTAACCTGGGCCAGTGGACCGAACCGAGCCGGACAATTCAATTCCTTTTGGACAGCAGATAGCAGTTTGTCTGATCTGTCATGAGGTTGATTACTTTGTCAGAGTCAGAGATGCCCTACTCGGCTCAGGTGTTTGGCTTTTCGTTGTGGGTAGGCTGTCCTCTTGTGCCTGTCAGTGGCAGTCGGTTCTCAAACTTTAAAAGGTGATCTTTTGCAGCAGAGAAGAACTAATGCTAGCTAAATCAGGTTCAACAACACCTGATGTTAGTGGAAACTTTATGTCAGATTTAAGCGACAACCCAAGTTGCGTATAGAAATTAGAAAGTCGTCAACTCCTTTTATCTGTGGACGTGTTTATGTCTCCTCGAATAAGAAAATTAAGTGATACAACCAATTGAAACCACTGCTTTGACAACGACATCAAGCATTTCATCCAAAATGACTTGCAGTTCCAGTATTTAGGACAATGCGTTAATCTGATAATCCTAAAAAGCAGAAAACAATTAATCAGGAGTTGAACGCCTGATATAAACTAATTCCTTTAACGCACTGTTCTAATAAATTAAATTGGTATAACATCTTTAAGTACAAGAAAAACTATCACAAAAATTGATTCATATTCTGTTGAAGACAAAAGTATCTAGCCAGAAGTATAATCATATCATTAAATTGTCAGATTTTAGTCTCTGCACATCAAATGTTCTTTTACGGAATCCAAAAGACTCGAAATCAAGATGTCTGAGTGCTTATTTGATGCTGATGACTTTTAGCTTCGAGCTGCAAATAAACATTTGATTAAGAATGATGAAGAGTAGCCAAATATTTGTTTCCTTGGGCCTGTCTCCAGTTACTTTTCAAGGAATCAAGCCTTACAAGATCCAGTGTGTGAAATAGATATTTATAATCTTAGGGATGGATTTGAAAGTTGTGTGGTTCCTGTTGAAAAAGTGAAAAGTGTGCTTTTACTTCGATTGATTGATGGGGAAACCCAACTTGCGTCCTCACAACTTTAAGTTTATTCAAAGTAAGTGGAGAAGCATCCAAGTTGAAGTATTGGTCCATTTATCAACTTCTTTATGGTAAGAGGTTCGTGAAGGACTTTAAATCCTTCTCTTTTGTAGTTCTTGCACTGCAAGGCACCTCTTTCAATTTTTCTTTGTAAAGCAAAGGCCATAAAACAAACTTCTAAACCCTCACTTTATTCTATCCTTATCACACGCACGCTTCTCATTATGCTTAGAAAGCGTTGTCTATCGATCTCTATGTCTCTATAGAGCTTTAGCCTCATTTTCACAACTTTAGTTTGCCTATACATCCATCGACCCAAAGAGAAAGGAAAAAGAATAATGAAATATGAACATATAGAAATGTGATCCCTACAAACGAGGGGACACAATTCTACTTTAGATCTCATGTGGGCAGAGTTAAATTCTGCTTCATGATCATACCATTGAACTAGCATAAACGGGTTCCACTCAGCAAGGTGATCTATTATTAGGGTTTTGATAGCGAACAGTGGAGAGTCCCCATGTCAAGATAAACCTCCGGTATCCATATTTGATTTATCCCCAACCAAAAGCTTTTGTTACATATAATATCTATGTACTTGCATTCAATCATCTAGTGCCCTACTCTCACTACTATTAGGGCTACGATTCTCTCTAGTCTTATAGTACAATAATCTAAACGCTATGCAATTTCTTTTCAAGGTCAAGTCATGCTTGAATTATTCTTGGAAGGATAATTTATTCTAAAATATGTTAGAAGGAATGTTGTCCATATATTTGACAAAGAATTCAAGAGTTATGTAAGAGAAAATAAGTTCTTCCTTGTTTTAACTTAATGTTAAGTATTCAAATTATAGTTGTCAAGATAGAAAATACATACGTCATACTATGCTCTTGTCTTAATTTCTGAATACCAAAGAGAAAAAAAAAAGAATTACCCCATTGAGTATTGAAAACTCTTTAATTATTACATCATAAAGGCCTTTTAATCATCCAAATTACATTAAAATTTTAATTTGGTAACATGACTTCATCGAATGATGAAGGAAATGAATCCCAATTCATCTAACCTATAAATCCCACTTGAACTAGGCTTTACCGACCAATGATTCCTAATAAAGTGTAGTAGCCGAAACCTTTTATTAGTTAAACAAAAACCATATTTATTAAGGGGAATTGGAAGAAGCACATGGGATGGTGTATGTCTCTTGGATTTAACAAAGGCTATTTGATGCAACCCTTTAAGGTGTGATTGTATAAAAATAATAGAAGAAGTAGGTTTGGTCGATCCTTGACCTACGAAAATGATGTTATTCTTATAGCAACCATTCCAATCTAATTCTTTATCATCATCATAATTATCTGTTGACAGTTCAAATTAGTTTCCCCTCTCTTTTTTTCTAGTCTACGTTAAAGCCTAGATCCTAACTTAAAATATGATGTTAATTTGGATTCTGCTCTTTCTCTCTTGCGGACGCCGTCATGATGCTAATTTTCATTATAGGTTAGAAGTTGAAGAATGTACACAATGGTTGTTCTTCTTTTATCAAATTGTAAGTTTATCCTTTTTGTTTTTCAAATGCGCATTATTATACTTATTGTTTACTAATTGTACGGTATAAGTAAGTCACATCATAGTATAAATTCATCATATATAATTAATAAATAAAATAAACTTGCTTAATTTTTTAGTTGGTTAAAGTGTTAAATATCCTTGTTGGTATCATTCAAGAACTTATGTTTTAAAACTCCATCTTATCTTCTTTAATTTGAGCAAGAAAAGAAAGGACAGGGGTTGGTGCTAGGTCGTTATTGCGTAACAGGAATGGGGGAGCAAGGTTTGTAACCTTTTCGATGCAAATAAATATTGAGGTCTAGACCCAGTAAACCTAAAGCATCGTTAGATACTAGAAGGGACAAATATATGCATGTTCCGCTACACATAGAGGTCTACAGGGTACAAAAGATTAAAAAAAAAGGGCCATGTATGGCTAAAATATGCATGCTTTACAGACCAAATATTAGTTTCTTTACACTAGAATGCAACATTCTTGTCTCTTAGATTTTCGTGAATATCGGAATGCTTTATTATCTTCTGGCTCCTGATTAACTGCCCATATCCAGTAGCGTGTTCTTTTACTTTGGCAGATATTAATTGAGAATAGCTTTGGTTGCCAGAACTTCGTTTGATAACTTGTAAGGGTGCTTCAACTACGTATCTTTAAAGAGAATGGTTATGTCGATTCCAGATGTGACTTCCGCTAACACCATAGTACCCCAATGTACAGGAAATCTTAGTATCACTGTCTGCTTTATGTTTACTCGATCAACTGGTGATAATGTTGCCTCTTAATTAATGCTAAGTTAATATAAATCTACAACGTGTAGTCTCAGTCACTATTAGACAGTCACGGAACTCCTGTCATCTCTTTTTCATTTAGCATCGTCCATTTCTTGCGAGTGTGGCTTTCCTGATTCACCAGTTCAATTAATATGGAAAATCTACAAGTCGTTAGACATATCGACAAGGTGTTCCAATGATAACCTGCACGTCAGTCATCAGCATTTATTACCAAATTATGATTGTTTATGATCTATCTTATCACTAATCGACAATAATTGAGGATTGAGGAAGACAAATTAAGCAAGCAAATGTCATTTCTATGTCTGTCTACCCGTATCATTTCGTAGGTCCATTAGCCGCCCCCGCCTTGCCCACTGATTCTTAGGACCCGACAACAGCTTCTTCCGTTAACCATACATACCATATTAAGTTTTTACTGTGTAACCCGTATATAATAATTTTAAAATTTGGATACTGTTGAGAGAACTAACTTCACCTGTGACCTGTCCAACCAATGTTGAGGCATACTTTTGATATTTGTTGCAAGGGTTTAGTACAAGTTGGGGCGAAAGAACCCTCCCAAGCCTACAAGTCTATCCAACACATGCAGTCTGCGACGTAAGTCCTGACTTGTTGGTCCCATTAAGAAATTTCCACATATTTCTTAAGCTACGCACCATCCTTGTCATATTGAGAGAGTTCCTGCTACTTAATCTTCTGTATATGGCCCCATTCACACCTCAAAAGTCCAACAAGTTAGACTTTTGTGAGGGAGGTATGAGCACTGTACAAGTTACTTCCAAACTAAGGTGTAAGCAAGTGGTCATTTGCTTGGTGAGGTTTTGGCAATGTTTACCCTACAAATGATGTTACCATAACAAAGATGAGTAGAAAAGGAGTGCATCATGAAAACTCTGGTTATCCTAGTACTTGTAATCATACTTTACAACTATGAACTCAAGTTTTGAAGGTCAAAGTATTTGATAATTTATATTAATATGATGCTGATAATTATCAAAAAAGTAAGTTTTATCAATTTTAGTAAAGATTGTTAATCTTTTTTAATGAGAATTATGTATTTGTAAAATCAATAAATAAAAATATTAAAAGACAAATGACAATCTTTATTCTTAATTTCAATATATCATCATATAAATAAATCACAATCCATGAGATACCTTTGAGTCTTTGACTAATTCCATCCCACCGGCCAAATTATAACGATCATAAGGCAGGATTTTTCTCATATATTTATTCCTCTTGATCAAAGAACGAAAACCGAGGCCAACCTCACATGTGAGTCCCTTTTCTTTGAATAGAGTCCTAAAGTCCAAGTCAATGAAATCCAAACAACTAAAACCTATTAAGCCGACAGTCTCAAGAAATGTAAGAAATTCTCCAACCAGGAATTATGAATTGATTTGAGCAATCATCTGAGAGATTGACGGTTAAAATCCAGTTAGATGTTCAAATATTATAATAAACAATAAGTTAAATACTGTCAGAAAGTCACTGTAAGATTCTTCTTCTTAATCTTAATGATGTGAATTTGTTTGTTAACTTAATAGGTTAAACCTTATTTAATTGAAGAGATTGATGTGAATGTCAAATGACAACATCCCTCCGTCTCCATCGACCAAATCATGCATGTGTTAGATACAAATAACCAGACTAAGATGTGATTAATCATTAACTTAGTCAATTGAATTTACTATATCAAACGGCTGTTATTTCTTATTTGTTCTTCACCAAAAAAATGAGGACCGAGAATTGCTAGCAAGTGAACAACTTCTGTAATCCAGCTAGCTGCCGGCGGTGGCCGGTCTATGCCATAACTCGCACGAAATGATCGCAGCCACAACATCCCTCTTTGATCCCCTAATCAAGTAAATTACTAATTTAACATATAATTGGCATTAATTAATTATCTGTCGTTTTCGTATCTATCTGGAATTGACTAAATACAGTTTTGTGCATGTACAATATAATATGCAATCGGTTATGACCCTAAAGACAGAAAAAGAAAAAAAGACTATGCATTTTATTGTTCTTTCCAAACTCGTATATATTGTGTAAGAGGTAGGCCTTCGGAGCTGCATGAGATATCGTTCATTCCGAGAAATTTTGTATTTAAGTGTCTCTTCATTGATATGTAGCTTTACTTCTAATTAATAAAGAAAATATTTTTAAATGACCCACATGATAATTCAATGAAATGTCATGTTTAAAGTAGAATTTGATTATTTTTATACTTTATATACACCTTGATTAGAGTATATTTCTAAATTGGTAGGAGAGATTCAAGCAAGTGCTAGGGTTTTGAAAATCTTATTATAATAAAATGTCTTTACACATTATAATTTAACTTTAATTTGTGTTTTAACTTTGGTAAACATATGTCGATAGCTACAAATACATTGGTTTAAACTTTGGAATGAACAAAAATGGCGTGAAGACGAAGTCCTTTCTTCTTTGTCTATTTCCGGAAGTAAAAGGGTAGCGGCTTCATTACATGATTGTTTCAAAAGTTTGTTGGTACTTGGTCCAAGGACTAGACCTCCACAAAATGCCACACCTAACACTATTTAATTTTGGGCTATGTCATTGTACTATAACCCAATGAAGTAAAAAAAAAGATAGGCTGGTCTTACTGTTTTTTTGTCAGAACTGGAGGGTAGATTTATGAGAAGGGCTGATTTAATTGGGCATTGGATACCTATTACCTTGGAGGTGATGCCGTGTGAAATTCTCTGCGACACCATTTCTAAAAGTTATTGTAACATCTTACGTTCCTTCAACCTTGTTTAACAAATGTGTTTCGTCTTCTAACAGCATTAATTTGAAAGGGTCGTCTGTTTTTGCTCCATCTTATCGAATTCCATTCACTTTCAAGTTACACTCAAGCTCGGACAGCTCGTGATTTGTTAAATTTATAGAGGAAAAGGAAAGTTTCCCGATTGAACATGGCATTACTTGCTTAATGTCTTGTGACAGTCCTTTGTTTACAATGTTGATTTTAAGGATAATAAATAAGGACCTTCCTTTATTCTTATATTATGTTGATTAAATTTGAGACTCTTCATGGCATGTCCTTGTCCTTTCACGGGGTCATAAAGATAAATATAGTTGAAGTTAGCCTAAGTTCTCGTGAAAAGAAATAACAAGTTCTCCTAACTTAGCTAGGAAATGGAGCACAGCAATATAAAGAGAATACGCATAGTATTAATTAGTATTTGATGGGAAGAAGAATAAATGCTTTCCATCTTCACAAGTGGAGAGAAAGAATACAGTACTCAACCAGGTACTGGTTGTGCTGCGTTGTGTTGGAGTTATGGCAAATGATTAGCTTTACCCCAAAACTGCTCCATGTTTTAATAAATGAAACGAGAGTGATTCAACGTTAGCATACAACAAGGCGTCATTATTATTATGGGCTTAGCTTTATCTCTGCTGTCCACAATTCCTATAATTTCTTATGCCCCACACTTTCTCAGTAGAGTAATCAAAAAGCTAAAACAGTCAAAAATTGAAGAAGAAGAAGAAGAAGAAGAAGAGCTCCATTCCAATTAATTTAATGACAATATCTTGTTGGAATTGTTATGAGATTGAACCGCCCTTTCCAATCAGGAATGTTGATTTACTCTTAAAAAGGATTGGGAGCAATAATTATCACACACTTGTAAGGAACCATTTATTATCGGATTCCACATTAATTTTGACTAGACCAAGGAATATCTTCAAACATCTAGGCAATTTCAATGATTTTATAATTACCTTTACCAATTTCACCACACTCTCCATTTGCTAAATTACCGTTTATAAAGTTAACTAACTGTTTCCCTCTTTATCAGGACTCAAGACTGAAGAGCCGTTGTCCCTGTCAGCTTCCGGAAATAACCCTACACTCCCTTACAATAACCCACCACGATTACCGTTAATTAGATGGACTTTCGAGGGTCAATCAAGGCAATTCAAACAAAAGCCAAAGTCGAACCAAGTGGACTCCACTCCTCCACTCCTATAAATATCCCACTTTCTTGCAAACACAGAAAAAAGTAGTCCACTCTCCGTGTTCCCTCGCTTTTCTCCGTCTCCACTTAACATACCATACCCTTCTCTTCCGTTTTACTCCAATAATCACACTCTCTGATCTTTACAACACTTTGGTTTCGCAATGGTCGACGTCGACCGGAGGATGACCGGTCTCAACCCGGCTCATATAGCCGGCCTCCGCCGCCTCTCCGCCAGAGCCGCCGCCCCATCAGCCACCTCCGCACTCCCTGTCCGCAACGGGCTGCTCTCCTTCTCTTCCCTTGCCGATAAAGTGATAACCCATTTACGTAGCTCGGGCATCCAAGTACAAGAGGGTCTATCGGACGCGGAGTTTGCCCGAGCCGAGGCCGAGTTCGGCTTCGCTTTCCCTCCTGATCTCAGGGCCGTGCTCTCCGCCGGTTTACCCGTCGGCGCAGGCTTCCCAGACTGGCGCTCTGGTGGCGCCAGACTCCATCTCCGAGCTTCGCTTGATCTTCCAATCGCAGCTATCTCATTCCAAATCGCGCGTAACACGTTTTGGTCCAAGTCTTGGGGTCTGAGACCATCTGATCCAGAAAAAGCGTTACGTGTGGCGAGAAATGCGTTGAAGAGAGCTCCATTGTTGATTCCTATCTTCAACCATTGTTACATTCCTTGTCAACCTTCTTTAGCGGGAAACCCTATCTTTTTCGTGGACGAGAATCGGATCTTCTGCTGCGGCTTGGATCTGTCCGACTTTTTTGACCGAGAATCTCTCTTTCGGAGCTCTGAGTTCGATCTCCCATCTCTCCAGAAGCAACGATCCGTGAGCGAGAAGTTCGCTGGTTCATCTTCGAATTTTTCGCGGCGGAGCTTGGATACGGGTATGATAACCGGAGCGAGAACGCCACGATGGGTGGAATTCTGGAGCGATGCCGCAGTAGACCGGCGGAGGAGGAACTCGGCGGCGTCTTCGTCGTCGGGGTCATCGTCGCCGGAGCGATTCATCGACATGCCGCCTAGATCGGAGGTGCCTAAATGGGTGGAGGAGTATATAGGGCAAATCGGGTCGGTTTTGAGAGAAGGCGGGTGGGGTGAATCCGATATATCTGAGATGGTTGAGGTTTCGGCTTCGGGTTTTTTTGAAGGAGAGATGGTGTTGTTGGATCACCAAGCGGCCTTAGATGCTTTGCTGTTGAAAGCGGATCGGTTCTCGGACATTCTCCGGAAATCGGGGTGGAGCTCCGAGGAGGTGTCGGATGCATTAGGATTCGATTTTCGACCGGAAAAGGAAAGGAAAGCGGTGAAGAAACTGTCGCCAGAGCTGGTGGAGAGAATAGGGAGACTGGCGGAATCGGTTTCCCGGTCATAAAGTTGGAAATTCTTTCCTGTGTTTTACGTTTGTTTTGCTTAAGATCTTTTTGGAAAGTGTCTGGCCTCGGGTTACAGGAACAGAAATGAAAGTACATGTTACAAAATATTTGGAAAAAATCAAAAAAAAACAAAAAGGAAATTTCGGATTGTTCATACTTCATATCATTATCCATAAGTAAAACAGATTGAGATTAGCTTTTTCTTGGTAATGTTCTTTGTTTTGTTTTTATTTATTTGCAATTACATTAACAATTGTTGTTCATTTTAATTAATCAGAAAGGTTAAATATTTCTGAATTTTAATTAAAAAACGTATTTGCTGCGGTGGTGGATGCCATTTGTGATAATCCAGCCATGAAGCAGCTTTCGAAATTCAGTGCACGTGTGCAGTCTTTTTGAACAAAGAGAGACGTTTTAGGGTCCCACGGTGCAATGGAAGCAGCCCAGTGTCCGATGCTGCGCGGTGCGGGACAACCACATTAGTTTCTCAATAAGCGAAGCGTCGTTTCGTTCCTTTAATATATTTTTAACCTTTCCTTCTCTCAGCGCCCTTTTCACCAGGTGGGATCAGTTTCTTAATAAAGCAAAGGAATGGAAAGGCCAAAATTCTTGTGACTACGATGAGAGTACTTAAACGCCATTGGCAAGTGAAAGCAAGCTTTGATCCTTTTGAGACGTGGATAGATAGATAGCGAGAGAGAGAGAGAGAGAGAGAGAGAGGGGTGTTTTCTTTTTTCTTTGTATTGAAGTTTGGGATTAAAGATGTTGAGTTTCCAGAGGAAAACCTGACACAGCGAAACAACGAGGCGTATTTGGTTTTGTGTGCTTGGGTGTGCCTGTGTTGTGTCTTGTTCTGTTCTGTGTTTTCAAATTCTTATGTTTGTAGATGGAAAGTTTGACACTGACACACAAATACGTGTTTTGAGATATGAAAACTTGCTAATTGTTACCTAGTTTCTGCTCAGTTGGTGGGCAATTATGGAATCTCAGGACTGAATAGTAATTGGATCGATGGTTCTGTCCCTGTCGTATGCTTGGAAATCATCAGGGGAGGGGCAGGTCCACGTGGAGGAGCGGGATCGTCAGGGTACTGTTAGTCATGAAAATTTGAACTTAAACTAATCTCTATCAAGACTTTATTCACTGAATTAGCTGTTTCATTTGGTTTTTGCCTAGGTTCAAATTTCTTTAATGGATTTGGACTTTCTGGGGTAGCATCAAGTTCTGTCCAACTACTGCTTAAATCACCCCTAAAATTCGTGAGAAGTTCTAAAAGCATTTCTGTTTTCCAGTTCTTAAATGAGCTGTGCCATTTCAGGCATTTGAACATCCAGAATCCAAGAGCTATTCTAATTCGAACTCCAACTCCCAGGTTTCATTTCACTCATGACTCCAATTCCTTTACAAATCAGAGCCCAGACACTGCTTGTTTGGTTAGGACTTGCTTCTTGGAATACTCGAGCATAATTGCTCAACTAGAAACAAAAATCTCATCCAACCTTTGTCCTTATCGCCAATTCCCCATTTGGTAATAAGAAGTGATGGGAATAATTAGCACACCACCAAAATAGAGATGGGGTATGATTTTCGTTTCTTTTTTATTCAATGAGGTACAATAGAAATGTTGGTAAAGACAATGCAAGGGATGTTTTATCATCACCACGGGTCTCTACGAATAATTTAGCATCCAGTAAATTGATAGGAGATGGACTCTATCTGATAGAGCAAACACACCAATAAAAAAAATTGAGATAAAAGGGACACACAAGATTTAATATAAAAACCCCCTTAACGAATGTGGAGAAAAACTACGGGCAAGAATAGAAAACTTTCCAATATAAAAAACAAATATTACAAAAGAAAGATCACACAATCCATACCATGAATTATACACAAAGTTTGGGATAGAGATTTCGAGATATGTAAAACCTTCAACATATGCGTCCTTACATAGCCTTAATGGAGGCTTTTATATTCTCTCTTTACCATTATGGGATTTAAGCCAACAATCTCCCAGTTGGAGATTTGATTGAGAATCAATCAATCTCCATATCGTTATTTTTATCTTGTCATTTCTTTGTTGTCTATACCTCAGCCAAGCTATACAAGGATCTACACCATATGAATTTATCAGTGTTGATTGGCTTTGTTAGTGCATCTGTTAGGTTTTCTTTTGTGTGATTTTTTTGCGTGTTCACAATTCCATCTTCCACCACTTCAAGAACAAAATGATATTGAACTCCTATATGTTTAGCTCTGAAATGAAAAACTGGATTCTTTGCAATATGCAAGACACTCTGACTATCACAATACAAAAGGATTTTCTCTTGTCAGTGTCGAAGTTCCTCCAAAAACTTTTTTATCCAAATCGATTCCTTGCAAGCTTGTGTAGCTGCCATATACTCAGCTTATATTGTAAGTAATGCTACAACTGTCTGTAGTTTAGACACCCAACTCATAGCTCCTCCTGTAATAGTAAATACATAGCCTGAAGTGGATTTTCTTTTATTAAGATCGCCTGCAAAATCAAAATCAACATATCATTTGACAATAAATTCAAATCCTTCATAACATAGAGCAACATTTGAGGTCCCTTTAATATATCTTAGGATCCTCTTTACAGCCCACCAGTGTTCTCGACTAGGATTCGCCATGTAACGACTAACCACTACCACTACATATGCAATATCTGGTCTTGTACAAATCATAGTGAACATTAAACGTCCCACAGCTAATGCATATGGTATTAAAGATATCTCCTTCCTCTCTGCTTCACTGCTAAGGTTTTTACTTGAGGATAACTTAAAATTAACAAAAAGAGGGGTAGAGATTGACTTGCAATCTTGCATATTGAAGCATCGCAAGATTTTCTTCAAGTAATTCTTTTGAGAAAGCCAAATATTCATGTTATTTCTATCTTGGTAAATTTGAATCCCTAGAATCTTGTTTATTGGTCCTAAATTCTTCATTTCAAAAACCCTAGAATTACACCAAACAAGTAATTCTTGTTTGTTGGTTGAAAAGAATGAAAAAGGGTAAACCCGGATTCAGACAACATGGTGGGAGTTTATCGAGTACCAACTTAAAGCAACAAGCCAAAGCTCAAAATGGTGAAAGGAAGGTAAAGAGAATCCAATGTCATGAGTGTCAGGGCTTCGAGCATGTTCAAGCCAAATGTGCTAACACTTTGAAGAAGAGAAAAGGGAAATCATACAGAAGCACTTGGAGTGAGAATGAATCCAGAAGTGAGTATGGTAGTGAAGAAGAAATCACTAATGGTGCTGCGTTAGTTGCTTTACAAGTAAAAGTCCAGTTACTTGCTTAACAGTAACTGAGAAGGAAGTAACTGAAGACGTAAAAGCCTAAAAGGGGGAATACCTAAAAATTTCCAGAAAAATGCAAACAACTTAGCTCAAGACCCAATATCAAATTATGACAGTGATGAAAGTAGCCTAGATGATAGAAATGAGAATATTTACGAGGCTTACAAAGCTATGTATGAAAAAAGGGTAAATACGTGTAGAAAGAATGACAGATTGAAAAAAGAAAATCTCTCCATGAAAAACATTGTCCAAGGGTTAGAAAAGAATTTGAAGTTGGCATTAGATGAGCTTGGTGAAGCTAGAATGAAACTAATAAGTACTGAAAAGAGATTGAGAATGTTTAATGGAGGCAAAGAAAAACTAGATAATTTAATGGAAATCGATAAGGTTAAAGGGGATCTTCAAGGCATTGGCTATAAGGGTGAATGTTTCAAAGTGAAATATGAGAAAGATGACATATCCAAATCTATCCAAGAAGAAACTTCGAGGAAGAATTAAAGGTTTGTACCCATATGTCATTTTTGTGGAGTTATCGGGCGCATAAAGCTGAGATGCTTCAAGATGTTACAAATTATGTTTCAAAGGGGTCAAAATCGAAAATTTAGACACTCTCCATTAAATTTTCAGCAGCAACTCATGTTACCAAAGCATTCTTGAGTTAGAAAGGGTGAAGTACAAGTACAAAGATGTAGTGAAGGAAAAATAAGAAAGTATCCAGATTCACAGTTAGTTACTACTTTTGAAGCAACTGTTCAGACTGACGATAAGCTAGTTACTTCTGATGAAGAAATCAATTAGATAGTTGATGACCGAGATAATATGACGAGAAAAAAGCCCAAGTTTGAATTTCTTCGAGGGGCACAAGAACTGTATGCTTTACATTTTTGAAGTATAGTTTGATGTTATTTATTAAAAAAACAAAAAAGAAAAAAAGGAAAAGAAAAAGAAAAGTTAAAAAATTGTTTTCTTTAGTTCTTCTTTAATTTTTATGTTGCCATTGTCACCCTATCTTTTTAGTAGTTTACATTGTGACTTCTATTTGGCTCTACCGAAGACTCTTCAGCTCTCTCATCAATATAGGACTCTCTTTCGAGTATATCTCTCTCTTTTGGGCATATCTCTCAGTGTTTTGAAAGGTGGTAAATTGTCATCTTGACGTGCTTATGATTCTTCCGCTGCACCTATTGTTGATTCATATGATTATGCGTTTTGACACTATTTTGTCCCAAGTGGGAGTTATTAGATTGTTTATGGTGATTATTTCATTCAGGGGGAGATTTCAAAGTATATGTGTGATTATTCGTCATGCTTTTTAGCATTTTTTGTCCCAAGGGGGAGAAATTTGGATGATTAGATTATTGTTTCTATGGATGTTCTTTGGAACTTGATGTTGGATTGAGGGGGAGTTCTTGGATTGAATTCAATTTCTATATGCCTTATTATGTGACTTAGGTGGAGCTTCAGATTTATGACAAATATGCCAAAAAAGAGGAGATTGTTAGATATATATTAAATGTATCTATTTTATTTTATTTTGGCATATTTCTTTACATTGGCATATTTTTCATTATCTTGGATTTAAAAATCTAGTTGGATAATATTTTAGATAGAATAGAATCTTATCTTGAATAGATGAGTATTTGATATTGGTTATTGAAGAGAATTCTATTTTGAATAAAATGAATTACGTGTATGATGAAGATAGAGGGGCATGGTTGCAAGTATTGGTATAGGTTCTACGTAAAATTATGCTGAAAAACTAAGGACATTATGGTAAAGTTCTGGATGAATTAAAGTGTCTGGAAAAGATACAAAGGCTGTGGGTTTTAAAATAAAAGAGGTGGCATATAAGTGATTTACGGTTTTTTTAATTTGTGTGTGCGCAATGTGTGTGAAGTGAGTCGTGGGGTGAATAAAAGTTGAGCAGCTGATTTTATCTTATAAGGGGGTATAGGTGTAAGATGTTGGTGATTTGATTTATGGGCTATAATTGGAGTTGTAGTGTGAAAGATAAACCTGTGGCTGATTTGTGAGGGGGCTGTACATGAGTGCTGAAGTGCAGTGCCTATTATGTTGTTGGTTTTTATTTTGATATTGGATGTTGGAATAACACGCCATTGGAGGGTTTATTGTTCATGCGTGTACGTATGCGTGTTCTGAGTTTTGGAAGAGTCATGTTTCTGCAATAAATATCTTGGAGATCAATTGCCCTGAATCTTTATGTACTGGAGCTGGTGCAAATTGTTCAGATATATTTCACGAAGCTGATAATAGGGAAGACTCTTTTATCTCAAGTGTATTGTTGTTCTTTTCTTAGTTGATTGATCACTTGAGTTATTTTTTATTAATTGTCATTCATTAAAGTTGTTTTAAAAAAATTCTCTGTCAAGGTTAACACGACTCGGTTGTGTTATTGGGAGTGAAAATCTTTAATGAGAAGTGAGATTGAGAGAAAGTATCAAGGGGCGAGTAGTGTCAGCTCAATAAAGCCTTGAGCAAATCTATTATATTTCAGTGAAAGGATTAAGCTGGGTGAGGGCTCCGTAGACGTAGACAAGGAGTGCCGAACTGCGTTACTAAAATTTTGGTGTCATTTATTATTTCGTTTTTTATTGGTTTTGTTTTTGTTTGTGCCAGAGACGACCACGATAAAATCGGTGTACAGTTTTTCAAGATGTGTAAAACCTTAAACATATATGTCCTTATATAAGCTTAACGGAGACTTCTATGTTCATTCAAATCATAACTACACACGAGCATATTTTAGTTTTATATGTTTCATCGTCATTTTCACTTGTTCAATGAATTTCAATTTTAAAATCTTTATATATATTATATGAAAAAATTCGTAATTACTATTTTTTAAATATGCACTAGTTAATTCTTGCACACTAGTGTTATATTATATTAAAGTACACAATAAACAATGCCAATTACAATATGTACATATTTTTGGGACGCCGAATCACACAAACCCTGCTGCTGCTATCCTCTTCCCACGGGAAAAAGGGGATTGGGGTCGTCAGGATGCTTCTTCGCGGAGAAAAATCTCGGGCGAGAGCGAGTGGATATTGGATTGGATGTCACTTGAAAAATGGCCTGAATTTGACTTCAACAGTTATTTAGAACGCAAGTTGTAACAGCTACGTACAGGACCCGTTAGGAAAAAAAAAAAACAGGAAGCATGCAGTGGCTGTCTCCTGCAGACGCATTTAATGCAGCAACGGTCACTGCCACCGGCCATGGCCAACTACCACCTGGTAACTTACTGTTCAGCTTCGTCAGTCACGTGCCTATGCTGTACCACGACCACCGCAAGTATATTCATCTTCATCACGTGCTCGTACAGAGCTTGAAAAGGGTATACGGTGACTCGGTTCGGTTGTGTATGGACCCTCCTTTCGATTTAAGAAGGATTATGGGCTTAACTATTGACTGGTACTAGTTGTGTCTTCAGATCCAAAGACAGGAACTTGGGTCCACATTGTTTTATGTACACACACTGAAGGAATTCCTAGTCTTAAATCAAGTATGAAATGACTGCCCATATAAAACATTTCTGTTTCTAATCAACCATACTTTGCAGATATTTTATATATGTGACTGGAACCACCCTCCTAGAGGGCAAAGCTTAGATGGCAAAAGATGATATGTAACACCAAGCTAATCAGGTGGTTCTGAATAGTACATTGATAACGTAGGGGCGGTAGAGATTTTAATAAAAGGTTGGCTTTTGTCGGGGGAGAAGGGGGAGGTGGTGGCCTATATTGTCTATAGAAAGGTCGCTAGAGTTGGCGTCCTTGTGTGATGCCCCAGACAATTGCACTTGGTTTGGGCTAGATGGTGCGATTGCGGTATCCGAAGCTGAAGATTTGTCAAAAATAACTTTATCGGATGGCGACCACTCGTTGACATGAAGAAGAAGAGGACGGTGACTTATTGATTTGTCCTCTTGTGTCACTAGAGCTGGTACATAGTCTACTCATCTAGACATTATGGCAAATTTGCAAGGCAGGTGTTTCTTTGTGGAATACTTACGTACGTGTCCTGAAATTTTTGTCCTTCCTCTATCTGCAATGTCCGACAGAGCTCCAGGTTTTGGGCCGTTTGAAGATCATGTGTAAATGGGCTAGGCTTAACGTTAATAACATATACAGGTTCTTTAACCTAAGTACCCCCGGCTTTGCTTGCCTCTGTCACCAAATCAAAAGATGGGAACGCGTAATCTAGTAATTGAACAGTTTTACTTGATCCAGTGTTTTTCTTATATATATATAATTAATCAACCAATCAGAATAAAGCAAGAAAAAGAAGTATTATAATCTCATACACTCGTCACTTAATTTTTAGATTACTAACATATTAAAATAATTTATTTAAATAATACTAAAAATAAATCCAACTTTATTTGTTATAATTAAAAACTCATATTACCGATTATTTGGTTCAAATTTAAAAATAAAAGTATAGAATAAAATGAGTGAGAATTTCATTTCTTTTCCTTTATTTATAGTCATTCTTGTATAAGATTACTAATTTCTAAGAATTGAATTTTAAAAATGTGACAATTTAAATTAAGTTTCAACTCGATTAAATTTGAATATCCAATTTTATTTAAGTTTAAATATTCAATTTCATTTAAATTCAATTTAACTTATTACTGTGATTTCTTGGTTTAAGTTGGAAAGTGTAGGTTCTAAATATTTGTTTTCCTTGGCTTTGTCTAAAATGTTGGTCAAATTGTAGGTGTTGAAGGATGTTGAAGGTAGGCTTTGAATAGGGGTTTCAAAAGTTTGTTGAAATTTTTGCAAATATTCTTTTTGTAATTGGGTTTCTAAAGTGGTTTATAATTTTTAAAAGGAATTTTCAGTTTTAAACTGCATCAAGCAAGGAATAATCCTTACTCAAGTGTTGCAAAAAAATCAAGAAAGACTTAAAATGCCAACAACTTAAAGCTTAGGATAAACCATAAAACCGATGCTTGTATTTGTCAAGGATAATTCTCCATAAACATATCTCAACAAAAATCAACGACAAAAATTTGTGCCTTCCTTTCATGGAAAAATAAAAAAACTAGGAACGTAACTTAATCAAAGTTCGTTCCATTTACGAAAACCAATTGAACAATATCATTGATGCAAAATTAAAAACAATTGACATATTTTAAGAATGATGTTGGGATAGAGAGAATAGAAAACTAATTACAATATGAAAATTTTTTTTAGAAATTTACAAAAAATCATGGAAAGTGAAATTTGCTCTGATTTGCCAAGCATTTTTTGGAATAGAAAGCAACACATTGTAAATTTCCCTTATGAAAAAGATCTTGACGAAAAACAAATCCCAACAAAAGCTAGGCCTATCCAGATGAACAAAGAATTCGAACAATTTTGTGGGAAAGAAGTCAATGACTTGTTAGGAAAAAATTAAATCGTTTCGTCTAGATTTTCATAGAGTTATGTAACTTTTTATGTGAACAATAATTTTGAGAAAGAGAGGGGATTACTGACTTTAAAAGCTATAGGCACTAGGACAAGAGGAAGAAGGGATATCAAGCACTAAGAAGCGTAATAACTACGGAGAACTTGGAGAAAAAAAAGAGAGGAAAAAGAAGCTCTTCTTCGTTGTTTTGAAATTCCTCCTTATATAGAGTCCTTGGTGTCCTTTCTTGTCATTTTACTTCTTCAAATTGATCTCCTTTGCAAAGTTCACCTCTGGTTGTCTTTGGTGCAGACTTTATTCGAATTTTATTCAAAGGAAATAATTTACTATATATATATATCTATACATGATACCCTAGTATGTGGGATTAAAATGACTTGTTAGGTCTTTGTTATGAGATAGTTCTGACATGGCTATCTTTTATGTGAATGCTGTAAATGATTAGAATTTCAGATACCGGATGTGTCACAATTCATGCATATGTCTATAAACGGTGCTTCAGATGTGTGTGCCACGTGAATATTACCCAAGTTAGCTGTAATTATTGTCTCGCCCATTTATATTGTATACTTTATTGTTTTCAAGATTATAATGACCCTTCATAATAATGAATCCATTTATACGTAATTCTGGTGCACATGTTTCCTTCTAATGAATATTATAAATTGAGCATTTCTCTATTGATATCGAGTTATATCAATGCCTAGTTGAGCCTCCTTTTATTTGTAGTATTAATGGATGAGTTCGCTAAGAATATTTAAAGGAATGTGCCTTGATGTACGTTATTTGTTAATTACATTGTTTTATTAGATGAGACAAAAAATAGTATAAATGTCAAGTCAAAGCTTTAGAGGGGTATGTTAGAGTTAAAGGACTTTAAATTGAACAGAACTATGACTGAGTACTTAGAGTGTAACTTTTCGGGTCATAGAGTAGCTTTTAATTTAGAGGTAAAGATCGATTTAGAAGTTATATCATAGAAAGAGTATTTTAAGTAAGATTTATCATCCAAAATAATCGAGAGATCGATAAAGACATAATTCACTATGTTAGATCAAGGTGACGTAAATGGAATAGTATATCAGGAGTTTTATGTGACAAGAAGATATTACTCAAGCTCAAAGGTAACTTTTATCACTTAGTGATTAGGTCAATTATGCTCTATTTTTGTTGGCTCATCAACTAAGTGCATAGTCATAAGTTAATAGTGGCGAAAATGAGAACTCTGTTGGATATATAACCTTACTAGAAGAGATAAGGTCAGAAATGTAATATTAAGAGACCAATTAAATGTGACTTATATTGATGGAAAATTAAAAGATATAAGACTTAAGTAGTTCATGTATGTTAAGAGTAGACATGCTGACACTCCAGTGAGAAGATGAGAGAAGGTCATACTTATTAATTAGTAAGAGGAAATGAGGAAGACCTAAGAATAATTGAAGGGAAGTAGTCATGAATGATATGGTTATGCTGGAACTTACCGAAGACTTGGCCCTCAATAGAAAACTTTGGTGTAATAGGATAAATGTAAAGAATCTCACATAGAAAGGTCTTTCTTCTTTTCATAGGACTTTTAAACCTTTTTCTTCAAGTGTTTTGTCATGTATTTAGCTTGAACACTTAATATGTAATACTTATTTCATAGTTATACAGCTTAAACATTTCCTTACCTAGCCTAATCATTCTCTTACTTATTTATTTATTTTATTATTTATTATTTATCTTGTTCTATATTTATTGCAATATTTGTTTTATTACTTATTTTTATATTGACATTTGTTTATATTTTTATTTATTTATTATTTATCATCATCATCATCATCATCATCATCCTCCTCTATTTTTATTTTTTATATTTATATTTATATTATTACTTTTATTATTATTATTTTGAAATTTATATTTTATTTTTCTTTATTTATATTTTATTTTATCTTTATATTTTATTCTTTACCTTGTTCTATCTTTATTGTAACATCCCCTTACTGTAGGGGTACGCACCGGGACGCCCATTGATGAGGGGATGTTACATTTATTACATTATTTTATATTTTTATTTGTAAGTATTTAATTATATTTATACTCTACTATTATTCTCATTTATTATTATTATTATTATTATTATTATTATCATCATCGTCATCATCGTCATCGTCATCATCATTATTTGATTTATTTTATTGTTATTTTAAATTATTACTTTATTATTTTAATATGTATATTTTATTATTATCTATTTATGTTTTATTTTATTTTTTATTTATAATTTTTATCTTTTCATTTTAGTTTTGAATTTTTCTTACAAACAATTATCAAAAACTTTTTTCTTTTTGCCTTTTTTCTTTTTTTATGTTGTTCTATTGGCAATACTTTCTTTATCAGCTAGAGGTATTTCAAGCAAAAATTCATTCTCCTCTTTTTTTGGACAGAATATACAAATCTTGTTTTTTTTTATTTTGATATTTTCGAATTCATGAAAATAATGTTTATAAATTGGAGATGCAGAAATGTCGAGTTCATGATTTCGAATTCTACTTATCTAGAGGATAAATTAAAAGAAAATGAAAAAAACCAAGGACAAAAAAGAAGAAAATAAAAGAAAAGAAAAAGTCCGAATAAAAATAGCCGAAGCATGGGATAGTATCCTATTTGCCCAAGTATTAGACCTCTTCAAATTTCACATTTGAACGAAACTTCTATTGAGATGTTGTTGACGTGCCAAACAATATTAAAAATTATTATAGTATTGTTTACTTTATCCTCAATGATCATCATTCAATCTATAATTAATACATGAACCCTAACAAACTGTTTTGTATGTTCCAAGTTTAGAATTATTGATAATGTCTCAGTTGTGATGTCATGCATGATATTTAAGATGTAATTTTAGTTGTTTTAAAATCTATTAGCATTTTTTAATGGATATTTCCTTATTAAATTTGATTTCATCAAAATGAAAGTTCAGTCTCTTCAAAGGAGTTTTCCCTCTTCACGGGACTCTTGCGAGAAAGCAAGTCCACAGATGACATTTGAGCTCAGGTTTAGGCTTAACC
Organism: Erythroxylum flavicans; assembly: GCA_027576715.1. Classification (NCBI taxonomy): domain Eukaryota; kingdom Viridiplantae; phylum Streptophyta; class Magnoliopsida; order Malpighiales; family Erythroxylaceae; genus Erythroxylum; species Erythroxylum flavicans. Next base: position 5,022,531 of record JANZXP010000196.1, on the reverse strand, counting down.
AGTTTAGGTTCGGGCTATCTAGGGTCAATTTGGTTTAAAACAAGACATTTTTAACAAAAATGGCATCATTTTTTATATTTTAATTTGCAAAATATATAGATTGATTCGGTTGAGCCAATTGTTGCTCTGACTTAGGCATAGGTTTAGTGGGGCCTCGGGCCCTGACCCAGCAGAAACTGTTCGGCTGGGTTCGTCGCCGTTCCTATGGTTTATTTTCAGCCTGAAAGACTTATGGGCCCTTCAGGAAGAGTTTAAATTTGCAGGGCTTCGTTTCAGCCCCGATGCTAAACCTCATAATTTCTGAAACGAGTCAAGCGCTGATAATTTTATTATTTATTATTGTTTGATATTGCTTGAGGGGTGTTGGATAGTTTCTATCTTTCATTCCTGGGAAATGCGAAGGACACTGATATTCTGAGTCTGGAAACGTATCTGCCACCCCAAATAATGGCCTTTTCTTTTTAAAACTAAAAGCTTAACGTGGCAATAAATATATAAAAGAATTTACACGTGTTACATTTACTATCATCTGTCAATAGTACTGTTTCGATCAAAGATTAAATAAAATAAATAATTTAAAATATAATTAAAAGAAATTATTAATGCATATTTCGTCTATTTTGTATTAATTTAATTGAAAATTTAAACTTAAAAAAGTATGTTCAAATTTAAATCGAGTCTCCAAGGCAGTCCAAACCCATATAAATTTAGATTGAAGCTTGAATCTAGTTTGATAGGGCTTTGAACAAGATTCATGTTTATAAAAATTCAAGCAATTACCATCTCCGGTAAATATTATAGCAATTGAAAATTCAACTCTCTCACATACTATTTAAGTTATTAAATTTTCAATTAAAAAAGGTTCATACATAAGATTGTCTATAATTTAGTGTCTCAAAACTTTAAACTGCATTGTTTTAAAAATCAGCCTAAAAGTAATTAAATCGGTAAAATAAGATATTTAAGTTTTAAAAAGTTCAATAGATAGGTGATCATCATAAAATCAATCAAAGATTAAATAAAAATAAAGAATGTAAAGTATGATTGAAAGAAATTATTGTTATTAATCAAAGAATTTGAAGGTTAATTAAAAAATGAGATTGTTAAATAAAAATTAATTGATTTATTTTAGTTTATAAGAACTTAGTAATTTACAAAAATTGAACTATTGATTAATAAATTGATCAGTTTTTAACAATAATAGTTATTGAAATAAATCAAACTGAAAAGTTAAAAACTAAACAAAAAAATTAGACGATTCAAATTTTTATGATTGAACCGATCGAATCGGCTTAGTTTTTTAATTATTGTTAAATTGAGATACATTCCTACTCTGAGTTTGCAAAAATTTAACATAATATGAAAATTAATCTAGTTTGATATTCTAGAAATTTCATGTATAAATTAATGAAAATTTGAACATTTATTGTAATTTCTTCAACAGACTACATTTGAATAATTAATAAATAAAAGAATGGCAACCCATAACTTTCATACATGTGTGAGAAAAGTAGAGCACATGAAGCGGGTATAGAAGTGAGAAACAGAGCATGTTGGTTAAGAGGTGACGATCATTTTTGGTTGGAGCTATGGGATCGCTGTGTTTGCCATAACATAATCATTAGTTCCATACTACCCTATACATGTTGTGATGAAATAGCTCAAGTTCATACAAAGAAGTTTCTTTGGTTCCATCTGTCGTCGTGTTCAGGCTCATCACTCATGTCTTGCTTGCCTCCGAAGAAACTCTCTTTAGCTTGCGTCTTACGTAAGCTATTTGGCACTGTTATTGGGCATAGCTGTCTGCACTAGCACCTCGTAAGTGGTGTTGAAAATGATGCCATTTACCTTAATTCAACCCGTGAAATAAACTTCTTTAATATTCTTTCATTTAAAAAAGTTATAAAGTTCTAATAAAAGAACAGAAGGAGAAATTGCAATAATTACTTTTAGAAAAGATATATGGTTGATTTAAAATAATTATACGTTAGAATTTATTAGCATTAAATATTATATATTATCAACTTATCAAATAATGCATTTAAAATATATAACTTATAAATTATTATCAATATATATTTAAAAAGCAACAAGTTCAATTTTTACTGATATAAAAATAATTGAATTCAACCAAATATGTTTAAAATTTCAAGACCGTGTTTGGATTACTCCTGTCCCAGCAAACTCTTAACAGAAATTTAAGACTACTTGTAGGTGACAAATACGTGGATGAAAATCCATAGATTATGATTATAATAGGTTTATTATAGAAATAGTCTATCTGTTCCTTAATGAGCACGAAATTACCTATGCCGTTTTAAGTCTGTGTTATTGATTTTTAACTACATATTTCTGTGTGAATCTTACATGTGGATGAAAATCAATAAAACAAGATTGGAACAGGAGGATTTGTTTTTCAACGAGTACGAATTACCTGTGTTTAAACTGTTTCAAGCCTTTGCTATTTATTTTTAACCACACGTTTACGAAAACAGAGGATATGTTACCGTAACAATGACGAAGTTCGGAAGAGGGAAGTGAAAGCGCAAGTGAACTTCTGAATAGTCGTGGACCTGTACGAGTACAACGACAACTGCTCTGCTCGGTAACTTAAAAAGGTCAGTTTGCTACCATCAGACAAAACACGTGCAATAATTGTCCTCCTCCTTAAGCATTAGCCACATATAATGAACGGCAGGTTGAGGTTGAGCAGACATACAGAAAATTTCAAGTAACTTTGGGCGCCCGTTCAAAGTAAAAACAACAGCAGTTTAAACTTTAAAGGTAAATATTTGCCTTTCATATTTAAATCTATGTGTTATTAAGTGATTTTATTTAAAATATAATTAATAAATTATGACATACATATCAAATGTATTATGATCGACTATCCATTTTTTACTAATTGCTGTGAAACAAAAATTATTGAATTTTGAACTAAACTTTCTGTCGAAAAGGAATTTTGGTAAAATTTTCATATCTTTCATTTTAGCTCCGTTTTATTAAATCTCGTTTATATATTTATGTAAAATTTATATAAATATATAAATAAAATTTAATAAAATATAATAAAAATATCATCTCAGAAGATCTCTTATTAACATGCCTGTAACATCAAGAGACGGGTCAATTACCAGTTGTGCAGTTTGTCCGTTCTTCAAAGAGATTTGACCTATAGAAAATTTTGTAACCATCTATCTGATCAACAAGAGTATCAGCAAGAGTAACCCGTCAAAGTCATCATTAATGCATATTTCGTCTATATTGTTTCCTCCTGATTCCCGAAAGCATCGTCCACAGTCATTTATTGGCAGTTCTTGAAAATTGGCATTTTTCTCTCCCGACACAACCTTTTGTCCCCTTTCAACTGTATGCATCTGCTAAATCTGAAAAATCTACGGCAGTCTCCGATACATACATTGAACGGGAACCTTGGAGTGGCAAAATAAGAGAGCGAGAGATTTATTTGCAAGCTAGACGCTACAACGTTCATATAGTCTGACTTAGTACCCTACTTTATAACCAAACCGGCAAAAGACCCACTTCAGGATTAGTATTGTAACTTAAAGAGGAATGAAGCTGCATCTAGTTTCGTCTCAGAGTTTAGGCACATTTGCAAGCCCTGGACTAGCAAATTATCAGGACAAAGGATGGAGCTCAGAGAGAGTACCACATCCATCAGGCGCTGAAAGGAGGCGTATGAATGCACTGAGGCCTTTTTATAGTGGCAGGGGATTTCCATCCAAGTGGGATGATGCTGAGAGGTGGATTTGCAGCCCTGTTTCGGGGTGTGATGTTGCCAAGAACACTAAGCCTCGGCCACAAAGACGTCCCAAATCAAAAAGTGGCCCCATTGTGCCTCCGGGAATTGGACACTATTCGAATTGCTCGCCTTCTTTGCAGGTTCTTGATGGCGGGTCTGTAAAGAGTCTTCTGACAACTTCTCCGTTCTCGACGGGTGTTTTAATGCCAAAAGAAGTTGCTATTCATTATGGAGGAGTTGGCAACAGTAGGCGTGCTACTGTGGTCAGTCTGCCTGGTTGGTCATCAGATGTGGTAAGCGAGTGTTCGCTGCCTAGCTCTCAAGGTATGCCTTCTGTTGAAATTTATTTTTCCAATTTGTTCCTATGTAAATGGTTAGCGAAATGGTAACTAACCATATGTTGTTGTGGTTTGCCTTGGAAGAATTTCATTAATAAAACGTTCTCATTCTTCTCTTTGTTAATAGTTTCAGAATTCGTTTTGGAGCTGAGCGATGTCAAAGTTAGTCTAAATCTGATTATGATTCTTCTTTACCACATTTTTACTTCTTTTCCCCTGCACTCTAGTTGTTCTGTTTCTGTTTTAAGATTCCGGTTTTGCAAACTATTTCCTGATTCTAGTTTTACATAATTATTTTCTGACCCAACTGTTAACCCCGTTGAATCAATTTACAGATGAGAAATTTGATGCAGAAAATGCAGTAACTCATGAAGTATCAAGAAGGGACATGGCAACGCAGATGAGTCCTGAAGGCAGCAATCACTCATTTGCAAGGAGGTCATCTCCTCCCTCCATCCCTCCAGATGTGGAGTTTCAGGAGGAACATGCTGCCAAAGTGGAAGTAAGGGAAGTGAGGATCGACAAACGATCCGCCATGACTAGATGGTCCAAAAGGCATGGTTCTTGCTTAAGCAGAAAAGGATCAGGAGGTGTAAAGGACTACAATCAAAATCGCGGAGAAGCTTGGAAGTCATCTTGGGATATTTCAGATGCAGCATCAGACTTCTCTAAGTATGTTTTTAATTGATGCATTTAATTTCATTTTGGGAAGCCTTCTCATAACTTTTCGATGCCTAATTCCCATCAAATAAATGGGTTTCCCTACATAAACAAGCCTCAGAAGTTGAACTCAAGATCTGCTTTAACAAATTTTAGCCTCATTCTTCCACATTTCTACTTGATAAAGACAATGGCAGTAGACAAGCCTTGCGGCTCAAAAGTTGAGGAAGTCTAAGCCTTCTATAAGAAAAAAATAACCCCATAGGTTGCCTACCGTTGATAGAAAGGCATTGCAGTCCAACCATTTTTGGTAGTCTTTGGAATTTATTGCGAGTTTCGATGCAGGTTAAAAAGAGAGGAGGCCAAGATCACCGCATGGGAGAACTTGCAGAAAGCGAAAGCAGAGGCAGCAGTAAGAAAACTCGAGGTTGGTAAAATTCATGCAGTTAAGTCGATTTGATTCATAAAAGACTCCAATAAGAAAAGCTTATATTTCATTATTATCAGATCATTATCATGAAAGGAATTCTCTTTTTTGTCGTATCGCTTTGAAACGCTCACTTTGTTGATATCTGTTCCTCCGAGACCATTCTGAAGGAATACCATAATGTTCATGGACCCTAACTTGAAAGAGTTGTTTGGTTCAGATGAAACTTGAAAAAAAGAGAGCATCGTCCATGGACAAGATATTGAACAAGTTAAGAAGTGCCGAGATAAAAGCTGATGAAATGAGAATCTCCATACTGATCCCAAGAGACCATGAAATTCCAAAGTTGTCCCACAAGTTCCCATTTCTCCACAAGCTAGGTCGGTTCCGCTCGTTAAGCAGTTGCTTCTTCTGCCATGCTTTATGAATTTCGGTCGTCGTTTCTACCTGAAGGTGGCTGTATTATTCTTTTCCATAGGAGCATTATTTTTGGAATTTTTATATTTAGATTAAAAAAGCACTCGCGAACTAGCTCTTATCCTTTTCCTTCGATGTCGTCATCCTTCTCTGCCTCTTTCTTTCTTTCTTTCCCCGTCGTTACTTTTGTCCGATGAATCCTTCTTTCTCCTAGTCGCGAGATGGCACATCCTCACCAGCCAGTGTATGCCGAGAGTTGCAAGACTAGCAAAGAATTAGTATTTAACTACTTATACAATTCTGATATAGTTGCTTTAGAAATACCTTTGGTAAGCGTGCTATTTTTGGGAGTCGTTAATAATGGTGTAAACAGTGGGAAGATGCCGATGGAATGGGCTTGGGAGTGATGTGGACGGCGAAATGTTATCACCGTCTGCTAATCCATAACGGAACCAAAATGTTGCAGGGGCAGATAAAGTAAGGTTACCTGTTGGTGGTCCTTCTGCACACATTCAGATTATTGTGAACGTTCTTCAATTGGAGAAGCTATTAACAAACTCAAAGCTAAAGCCAAATTGCCATATTTGCCATTACAAATCCCCTAACTCTAGTTGAGGATGGTGATGGAGGTTAATTAATTTTAGAATTTATGGTAATTAAGTTTTTTAAGTTTAAAAATTAGACAGAAAATAATATTAAAACTAATTTAAATTTAATCAAATAAATAAGTTTTGTATTTCTATAATTAGACATAAATAAGTTATGCGACACTTTTAGCGTTGTTTCCTTTTCTCTTGCTTAGTTGTGAAAACGAAATGCAATATATACATTACCTGAAAATGGCAAGGCGCACTGGCTCAAGCATAAACGCGCCGTATAATCTTTACCCAATTCCTACAAGTCACAAACTGACCTGTACGACATCGACATATATACGTGAGAATGGTAGATTTTAAATTGTCATCAATTTATTTTAACTAAATAACTAATAGCTCTAACCAACTTTCTAATATAAATTAATATTTTTACAGCCTCCTGAAGGTGGAGATTGATAATGGTCAATCAAGCCTAACTTGGACAAAAAGGATCTAAAAAGAAGACTTGCAAGAAATTGATCATTATCTATGCCACCTGAAACTTAGAGGAGATGTGTTGTGGTAACAAAAATTCCTCTTTGAGTTTGTTTCAAATAATATGACAGTCTATTTCTAAATGTTTCGCATGTTCGTGAATCGCTATATTAACTGTGACGTGAAATTGCAGCCTAATCATCGGGCATAGAACTTGAAATTCATGCAATAAGTAACTAATCCATTGTAACTCGCAAACTATGAAACTAAGACTCCTATATTCTATTCCAAAGGAGGATCACAATACTGTTTATTGCTTCTTAGACTTCTACGAAATGAGTGATGGTCCCAAATATATGCAATATCTTTTTAGAGATTTTTTTGCATATGGACAAGATGTCCAATCAGCATTATTGTAAGCTTCAAGATGCAAAGAGTTATTTGTGGAGTAAAGCACACTTTTTGAATGAATTTGTTTGAGATGTCTAACAACATGAAGTATAGCTACCCAATAAGATGCAGGAAGAGTCGGCATGAATTGGCTTAGTTGTTGGACTGCATAAGCTAAGTTTGAACGTGTAAAGCTAAGATAAAGTAATCTGCCCACTATTTATCGAGGAGTAACAGAAGGTTTAGTACCTACGAGACTAGCATAAGAAATGATATCCAATGCATATTTTCTTTAATGGATATGTATACCTGTGTGGGTTTATTGAAATGAGAGATGGTCCAAATATATGCAAATTATTTGCATATCATACTACTAGACCTCCTCAGAGTTTCAGTAGGGTTACTCGTAAGAAAAAAATTTGACCATGACAATTTCAGTTTTTGATGTTCCAGTAATTAATATCATCAATGTATAACTAAGACAATATAATCATAATTGTTGGATACTGTAAATAGATAAAGATCGTGACCTGACTGGACAAAACCATAGGCTTGTAATGTAGATGTCAATTCATAATTCTACTGACGCGATGTTTATTTTAAGCCATCTAATGAGCATTCCAGCTTGAAAATTGACCTTTTTGCACTTTTTCATAACTATTAGGAGGCAATATATACCTTTCCTTGTTTAGAAATCCATGTAAAAGGTGTTATTAATGTCCATTTAATGAATTGGCCATTTCCTTGTTGTTAAGTTGTGTGTTATGAATTTTGGATATTATTTATAATTGGACATATTTGATTATTTGAGGAATAATATTATGATGAGTATTCTACCTTATGTGGGACTCTTTAAAAATAAGGTTTATTTGGGATAAAAAATCCTAGTTATGATAGGATTTAATTGAAATCAAATTACCATATCTTGACTAAGATAAGATATAGAGTTTTGTGGACAGCTGATTTTATCTACCTAATAGCGTGAATTTTCAAGGCTAATTTGTGTGGAAAAAATGACTACAATATGGTGACTTGACAGCTGGACTTTCGTGCATCATAAACTATTTTTGTGAGCTAATTTTTTGTGTGATTTTTTCCAGATTTGTTGGATATTTTTCTCCAAGGGTTGCATGACTTTATGGGCTGTTGGATGTGGCTTTTTTGGTGAAATATTTTCCAGATGTCTAGGAGGTGTGTTTATGACATTTCAGTGATGAAACATTTGTTGTTTTGTTGAGTTTTCGTGGCTGCATTTTTGTTAATTTGGGGCTGCTAGTTTGATTGATGATTTAAGGTTGTCCAGATATTGTTTTGTGTGAAAAACGTCCAGTTTAGGCTTGGTGCTACAGCTATATTTTTGGTGACGTTTAGGTGATTAAACGTTTGTTCGATTGATGTTATTTTGATGATGTGTGCATGGATTAATCGTGATTTTTATCAATAGTTCACAGCATGTATTGTTCTATCACTTCCCACACTTTCAATTGATGAAGTTACATATTTAGGGAAGTGTTTTTATCTCAAGTGTTTTTCTTTGTTTATGTCTTTATTATTTCAATTACTTGAGTTGTTTAATTCTTATTTTATTGTTAAACATTGTTAAGAAAATCCTCTGTTGAGGTTAACAAAAGGTGATCGTATTATTAGGTGTGAATTACTTTCACGAGTTGTTAGGGCAAAGGATAGTGTCAAGGGGGGGTGAGTCGGCTCTATAATTGAGTAAAACTATTGTTGTTCGGTGGTGAAAGTGACTAAGCTGAGTGAGGGCCCCACAGACGTAAGCAAGATGTGTTAAATTGCGTTAATAAATTTTCATTGTTGATTTGTTTATTTTACGTTTAATTTTTCTATTACCGCTTGTGCTAGAAATAACTGTAACCAAACTAAAATTTGTTCCAAACTACATCCTTCTGGTGTTTTCAATTGGTATCAAAGTTGGTCATCGAATCAGAAATTGGTACGTCAAGTGGGTGCAGATCCATATTTTGCAATTATGGTTATAAGAGAAGAGGCATCAATCATCAGGCCACCATTGTTAGATAATTTAAATTATGGAAACCACGGATGAGAGTATTCATTCAGGCACAAGGTACAAAAGCATGAAACTTAGTTTTAAATGGCTGGACACATCCATTGACGACTGATAAAAAGGGAGAAGCAGTATTTGAAGATGCATTTGAGTAGACAAGGGTTGAAGAACAAAGAATGCTTCGAAATTCTAAAGCCCTGCATGCCATCTTTAGTACAATTGAGGAAGGTCGCTTTACTATGATATCAGCCTATAGATCGACGAAAGAAGCGTAGGATACTTGCAAACTATACATGAGGGATCGAAATCTATGATAACCTCAAAACTTTAGATGTTGGCTGTGAGATTTGAAGAGCTGAAGATGGATGAGAGTGAAACCATTGGAGACTTACATGAGAGACTACGTGACATAGCAAACCAAGCACATAAACTCAGGAAGAAGTACTCTAATCTAAAATTGGTTAAGAAGACATTAAGATCGTTGTCTCTGAGGTTCATACAGAAAATTATAGCAATCGATGAAGCTCATGATATCAATGAATTGTCATTGGATAAGGTAATTGAAATTCTTACCAATTTTGAGATGAATTTGTTAAGGGGCAAACAAGAGAGGAACAAAGGATTGACATTGCAAGTCGAGATTGGTAGAGCTGTGAATGACTTCAAAGATAAATCTGATGAGAATAAGGATATGGAGTTATTGACAAGAAATTTTAGCAAGTGGTTAAAGAAAGTGAAGAAGCATATATTTGATTTTAGGCAAAACGGTGGGAGCTCATCAAATAGTAATTTCAAACAACAAGCTAAAATTAAAAAAGATGAAAGAAAAGTGAAGAAAATTTAATGTCATGAATGTCAAGGCTTTGGACATGTGCAAGTAGAATGCGCTATCACTTTGAAGAAGAGAAAAGGGAAGTCTTATACAAGCACTTGGAGTGAGAATAAATCTGGAAGTGAGTATGCTAGTGAAGAAGAATTTGTGAGTAGTGCTGCGTTGGTTGCTTTATATAGCTAAAGTCTAGTTGTTTGCTTAACAACAACCGAGAAGGAAGAAATTAATGATGAAAACATGGATAAATAAGAAAATTTTGGAAAAACGCAGATGAATCAACTCAAAGTCTAACAACAGATTATGACAATGATGACAATAATTCATATGAAAAAAGGAGGATATTTATGAAGCCTATGAATTAATGTATGCAAAATGAGTGCAAACATGCAAGAAAAATGAAAAACTAAAGAAGGAAATCTCTCCATGAAGAGCATCATTCAAGATCCAGAGAAGAAGTTGTTGTCGACATTATATGAGCTTCGTGAAACAAAATTGAAGTTGATCAGTATGAAAAAAGGAATAAGAATGCTAAATGGTGGAACAGAAAAATTAGAACAATTGCTAGAAATTGGTATGATTAAAGAAGATCTACAAGGCATTGGCTATAAAGATGAAAGTTCTAAGTTTAATGATGAGAATAATGACATAACTAGATCTGTCCAAGAAGAAATCTTAAGGAAGAATCAGAGGTTTCTACCTGTATGTCATTTTTTTTGGAGTTATCGGACACATAAGGCTGAAATATTACAAGTTGTTACAAATGATATTTCAAAGGGCTCAAAATCAAAAATCTAGACACTCGTCAATAAACTTTCAGTAGTAGCCGATGTTACCAAAGGAACTTGGGTTAAAAAAATCAGTCTCACATATTGGAACAAACACGCAAGGGAGTTAATACCAGAAACTATCCAAATCCACAGTTAGTTATCATTGGAAAAGAAATCAACTAGACATCTGATGACAGAGATGATGTGACAAAGAATAAGGTCAGGTTTGACTTTCTTCGAGGTTATTCGAGGGGCACAAAAATTGTGTGCTTTACATTTTTGAAGCATACTTTGATTTTCTTTTTTTTAAAAGGGTGCTCGAAGTAGTTAATGTCTAGACTTTTTGAGTTTTTGATTTATGGGTTTTCTAATGTTTAGGTGATTAGTGTTTTTCTGGCTTTTCCTTAGTTGTTGAATTGTATATTTGATGTGAGAATGAGGCTCTGCTTGATGATTTGAGAATTCTATTTTTGGATTTTGATTTACGGAGTTATGTCAAGAATATATTGATGCTT
>JANZXP010000196.1:4954643-4977826 GCA_027576715.1 Erythroxylum flavicans | reverse complement strand
TCCTTATAAATCCTTTTTTTAAGTCATACTTTTATAGGTCATTTTACATATAAACAACTAATACTAAACAGCTAATTTTATCAAACGTCATTAAATAAATCATCGATATTATATATTAGTTAAATCAATTATATTAATCTATTATTAGCTAACAATTCATGTAATCTGTTGATTATAAAACAGGGCCTTAGAATGGACTTAGAATGGAAGTATGTTAACAGATGAGGGCTTCTACGGATCCAATTGGCAGCAGATAAATACACGTTAAATTTAGCAGAAGAGATTAACATAAAATAACTTGTGCTCCAAAAAACGAATGTAGGCATTGCTTGTTCACATTGAAGTTTCCAGGCTCTTAAGACTAGACTCAAAAAAGCAGAATTAGTTAGGGAAGGAGAAGCGTTAATTTATTCGTTTAGTGCTGCTATATTCAACATCGTTGTATGTCCTCCAATTGAGGAGGAACTTCGTCAGTTGAAGAAATAATTCACTTACTTAAAATAGTTAACATATATATTTTGTGGGATATACATATGGTCGTGTGTATGAAAATGTTTGATTTCTTTTATTAAAATTTGATAACATTTTTAGATGAAGCAAAACTTATAACTGATCTTCTACACAAATATGCATATGATATGAAATTAAATACTTTAAGGTAAAAACGTACTAGTTAAGGTAATTAACAATTTTACTTGTTTTTGCATGCTAAGCAATGGAACCTCAGCGTCATAAAGAACAATCATTAATTCGCCATTGTTAATAAGGACAATTACATATTAGATCTTCAAACTTTAAGATTTTTTTATTGATTTTCTTTAACATATAACTTTACACACTTGCTCGAGTTTGTCTTTTCTATTGTTAGGTTTTAAATATTTTTATAACAACTTCACATGAGACTTTTCCTATTTGGAATCAAGCACTGATTTTTTTATTAAAAAAATCAACCATAAAATTATTGTTGATCAGAGCTCTCTTTGTATTTATTGTCTCTCTCCTACTACTCTTCTTTTTCTTCTTCAATCTTTGGAACTTTATCTTTCCTCTCTCCATTCCTTAAGTCCTTATTTCTTTTTTTCTTAACTCCACATTTAATAACTTCGCGTTTGTTGCTCTTCCTCCACCCCCACTCCTTCTCTTCTTTTGCACTCTAAAAATTTGACTCTTTCTGATTTTAAAAGCTACTTAGATTATGTTCTAAATCTTGGTGTCATTCCTTCAGCTTCCCTTCCCTCTCAAACTCCTTATGATCCCTTTCTCCTTATCATCAAGATCTTTCTATGAAAACTTGGAGTCAAATTGTGTCGGACCATACCTCACCTGTAACTCTCAGATATTTCCCTACTAGTTCAATATGTGAAGAGATTTCTATTTCTCCTCCTTTGAAAATTCTTCAAACGAGTACTAAGATATGGAATTCAACATCGATAGACTATTTCATCGACAAAAGATTAGCATTTGCTCTAGTACAATCATATGCTGAAACCAACTAAGATAAGTTTAGACTGCAAAGCGCATTAATCAATGAAGAGAATTTCTTTGTCTTTAAGTTAAGTTGTGAAGCTTGTATGCAAAAGATCTTGGATCCATAACACATAATAGAAAAGCCTCTTATGATCTAAAGGTTGAGGCAAGACCTAACTTTTGACAAATCCGACACGAAATTCATTCCTATGTGGATCAATTTTCCTAATATTCCTCTTAAATATTAGACCTTCATAGGCTTGAGCTGCCTTGCAAGTTCTATTGGAAGACCTATATGCTTTAACGATCATACAACAATATAAGCCTTGGTATGGGAAGAATCAAAAGCTTAGTTATTTCAAATTGTTTGGTTATAAGTGTTATATCTATAGTGTTAAAAATATAGCACTTATAACCAAACACTTTGAAGGAATTTTTCTTGGTTATTCTTTAACTAACAAGGCATATAAAGTATTTAATAGGAAGACTATTGTTATTGAAGACTTTATACATCTTATTTTTTATAAATTTACAATCTCACCTCTAAGAAAAGTATTTAAGGTGTTGATGTACATCTAACTAAGCATTTGGATAAATCAACCTTTGAAGATAAGAACAATGACCACCAAGATACCATATAAGAGCAAATTATTGAATCAAGTGAGGGAGATAAGAGTAAGGAGATGCTTCCTTTTGGTTGGAAGTTCAAGAAGAATCATCCTTCAAATCAAATCATAGTCGATTTTCAATAAATTGTAATTACTAAATCACATTTTAGAAATATCACATCTCGCTCTAGTTTCTCGAATTAAACCAAGGACTATAGAAACAACGCTTACTAATGAAATTTGAGTACTTATTATAAATGAATAATTAACCAATTAGATAGACGTAAAGTGTAGAATTTAGTTCTTAGAACAAGATACTACTAAGTCATAGGTAGTAAGTGGATTTTAGAAACAAACTAGCTAAATCTAGTACCACTGTGAGAGACAAAGTTAGATTGGTGATAAAGGATACAATTAAGAGGAGGGAATAGATTTTATAAAACTTTTATATAACGATATCTAGATTAGAAACTATAAGACTATTATTTGCATTTACATCTTATATGAATTTCAAATTGTTTTAAACGGATCTTAAAAGTGCATTTTTTAAATGGTTTTATTCAAAAAAAGAAGTGTCTATTGATTAACCCCTAGTTTAGAAACTTATGATGCACTTGACCACATTTATAAATGCTCCAAAGTAATATATGGTTTAAAAGAAGATCACAGAGATTGGTATAATAGATTAAGTACATTCCTTTTGAAAAATGACTTTGTAAAAGGCACAATTGATAGAAGTATCTTCATTAAAAAGGATAAGTTAGACTTTTTAATTTTAAATTTATGTTGACGAGATTGTCTTTAGTGTAATAGATGGAAGTATGTGAGAATAATTTTTAACTATATGAATAGGAAATTAGAGATGAGTACAATAAGAGATCTTAATTTCTTTCTTAAAGTTTAAATTGAGCAAATAAAGGAAGGCATCTTCATCAATCAAGCCAAGTACATCAAAGAACTACTCAAACATTTTGGAATAGATCAAGTTAAGCCATTGGAGATATCCATGAGCTGCACAACTAATTTGAACAAAGATGAAGAAGGGAAGTCAGTTGATGTCAAACTATACCAAAATGTGATTGGTAGTTTATTTTATATTATTGTAAGGAGGCCTGACATTATGTTCATTATTTTTTTATATGTTAAATTTCAATCAAATCCAAAAAAGACTCATTTTTTAATTGTTAAGTGTATACTTAGATAAATGTGTGATACCATGTTGTTAAGACTTTAGTGTCCTAAAGATACTTTATTTTGATTTAATTAGGTTGTGGATGTGGATTATGTCAGTAGCCTTTTCAATAGAAAAAACACATCTGGTTTCTGTCAATTCTAATAATAAATTAGTTTTATGATTTAGCAAGAAATAAAATTAATTGCATTATTAACTATAAAAATTGAATATATTGCAACTGGTGGTTATTTTGCACAAATTCTTTAGCTTAGACAAAACTTAGAAATTATATCATGAAACTTACAAAGATATCCACTAGTTGTGAAAATACTAGTGTCATATTCCTTAGAAAGAATCGTATTTATCATTCTAAAACTATGTATATAGAAATCAAATATCATTTCATTACAGGTCATATGTGAAATGGGGATATTAAACTAGAGTTTATTGGTTTATTACATCAATTGGCTAACATAGTCACTAAACAAACAAGTAAGGATGGGTTTTTTATAATTAAGAGAAAATTAGGGATGATTAACTAGAAGTTTAGTTGATTATGATCTCTTTTGGTGCTTACATTTACTTTTAAATAAAATCTTGATTAATTATTACATGTTTTAAATAATTGTTTAGAGACATTTTTGGATTAAAAACTATGCTCTAAGACCATTCCATCACGTTAATAAGTTGTTCATTTTGATTCACTCTCAAGCTCTTTCTTTTAGGTAATATATTTCTTTTTTATGTTTAAAAAAAGGGTAAAAGTTATTGATATTAGATTTAGCAACGGATAATTTCATAGATTTTCATTATATGTATTTGAAATTAATATTGCATTTTTTAATTATTGGATATATTTGGTTGTTTTTCGAAGATGTTTTATCATGTCAATTTGCACTCGACCTTCCATCTATTGATATTATCTTAATCTTCATACAAATGTTGATGATGTTATATTTATGCTTAAATGATTTAGATTTTAATCTCTATTAATAATTTTTGTAGCTCATAGATTTAGGGGTAGTTGATTATTCATATTGTAGTGATATAGAAAAACCCTGCATGCTTAAATGATCAATTTTATTATTTATTTTCTAATATCACAAAATAACTTATCATCACTAATCAACCAAATATGTAAGTATGTAGAGTCGATTGTAGCAAGTAATTAAAACTAGATCGATATCACAAGAACTTTATCATTATGTGTGTTAGTCCTAACCTATCAATAAAACTAAAGAAATAATATTTAATGGAAAAAGAATTAATTTGCTAAACTAATAAAGTTGAACTAGTTAAGATAATGTAAAGAAATCTAAGTAGACAAATGTTAAGACTCTAAGGTTCTCTTATGTGAAACTACAATTATTAAGCAATATTATTTATCTAGCTAGGTTGAAATGAAAATTAACCTAAAGTGTCTATACCCTCTCCAAGGTACACTAATATGTTTAATTAGATAACTACGATCTCTTATTGCATAATCCAACCTAATTAAACTCATTAACCATAGTTAATCTATTTGGATATCCCGATAGTCTAGGATGTTTTCGTTCTCTAGCACCAAAGTGTTTATACTCTTAATACATAGATCACATTTCTCCTTTCAGTCCTTCATGTAATTCTTAAGATTAAATTTATATTAATCAGGCATAAATTTAATAATTCAGAATAAAGGGAATAAATTCAAATAATAAACCAACAAATTATGCATTAAAAATTTTAAGAATTCATCAGGAGACATCCCTAACCTTCACTAACTTTTTAAATACTAAGCATAACAAAAACAAAATTAAAACAAGACAATCTTAACATATGAGAAAGAAAGGGAAGAGATATCTAAAAGATTTATCATGCTCTCCTCTAATCTTGCTTCAAATCCTTTTTTGATGCATTAAAAATGAAAGTTTAGTGATAAAGAAGGTTGTCATTAGCCTCTAAAATTCCTACAAAGAATTATAATAAGAGCATTTATAAGTTAAGATTACATAAAAGAGTTTTAACATGATTAAACTTGTAATTGTGCATGCCCTTAAAATGATTGTTGTAAGAATTAGCGCCTATTGCACTTCTACACTGACGCCAGTTTTATTCTAAAACTTTTTGGGTGCACACACGCACTTTATATTGGTGTAAGTTTTGTTTTAGGTCTTCAACAAAAATATTGTCCTTTGAGTTAACTTTTAAATAACTCTAAAATCACTTCAATCAGACAATTATGGAGAAAGTTATGCTCAAATTCTTGATATCTCCTCAAAATCATCATGTACAAATCAATAAATCAAATATAAGAAAATATCATATAATTCGACATCAAATATGCAATAAAAATGTTAAATCAAGACTAATTTAATCTCTACAAATATGTAAAATAAGGACTTATCAAATTCTTGAACACTTAACTTGTTGATTGTCCTTGAATAATTAAAAACCTAGCTAATTAAATACCCCTAAGTAAAACAAGAACAATTCAATTTTCATAAGTGTACGGTTACATTTAAAATAATCCCCTATGTATCCTTAGTGAAAGAATTATAGTTTCTTAAAGATTTACTAAAATGAAACCCACAAACATGAATCTAAGCTTACTAATTAGATTCACAATTAATAGTATATACAAATTAAAGAGCTCGTAGGTTTTTAAAAAAATGATGAAATTTGTATAGTAGTGAAAGGTACAATTACTTATTTTATGAATTAAAAATTTAAAATGTAAATTTTAAAATATATTCAATTTGCATTCATAGGTTCGATCATAAGGAAAACATATACCTTGTCAAATTTGAGATACGGAGAGTTAAAGTGTGAACCTAAGGAATATGTTTGGGTCGGGAAAAAAGACTTGGTGAATGAAGGATTCAATCTTCATGGCTATTGGGCTCAAGGTATTTTATCCATTTGTATTGGAAATTGGCTATTTAAAAAGAAAAAGCACCTTATTGCCTAACTAGACTCTATCAGTCCACCCCGTAAAAAGCCAAACCAATGCTTCCATTTAAAACTTAATTGCTATGCTAGTAAACTAATGATAGTAATTATATTTTTTTTCTTTTTGGTTAGTTTACGAGGTGTTTTAGGAGGGTCCCAACTATAAAAAGACATCTTTAAACTATTTACACCTAGACTAATCTCCGCTCACACCGAGTCAATCCATAAATAGTAAAGTACTGGCCAAATCGGTCATTCCATTCTTAGGACTCGAACATAGTAATTATATTTTTTTTATTGTGACAAATTAGAGGGAACTGAAAATGTTTCGATTTTTTATTTTTTAAAAAATTTTAGCAAATGATGAAGTTATTGAAACAAATTAGCTTTATACATTAAAAGGGCTCAAATTTGTCCTTTCTTTCCTGATTTCCACTTTCAGGTCATGTTACCTATCCAAAAACGTAGAGAAAGAGTAAGATTGAGTACTAGATTTTTGTCTTGGGATAATATTTATAAAGTGAGAAGAATTCATGCATCTAACCTCGCATAAGGGACATGAACATGCCGATGGAATCGTCCAAGAAGATAGATAGATAGGTAGACCCGCGTCCTTCACCTGCCCCTTTATAGTAAGCATTCCTGCCAAGATCTAATCCAACCTACCAACCAACCAACTACACATATTATATCGCAACGCAAATTTATATTAAAAATAAATATAAAATGAAAATCTAAATTTTATGTTTCGAGCTCCCTTGACCGGCTTGCATTTAACACCGTATGACTTCTCTCTTGTAAGTCGTAAATCTAGTACACATACGATGACGTCAAATAGTAAAGAGGACAATGGTTTTAAGGAAAAAAGAATAACAAGGAGAATGGCAAGGCAAATAGTAATCAAAATTTTGTCTCGCATGATTTACAATGTCTTAAGTTTAATTTAATTTAATAATAACTCTAATTCGAATGAAATATTTAAAAATTCTAATTTATAAGATTATGAAATTTTTGATCTTTCTCTTCTTTTGTATATAAAACTTGACACTCATTTTTTTATATAAGATTTCATATTTTTTTCATATGATTATGATTCTCTTTATCACATTTTAAGACTAAACTGAAATTTATATACTTAAAAATAAATAATTAAAATTTTTTTAATGATATTTTATTTTCACATCTTTTCTCAACTTCCATATAGAATGTCACATTTATGCGACATTTTATTAAAGAAATAAATTGGTTTAACGCCACTTTACGCTTTAAAAAATGAACGAAGGGCAACCGAATGGAATAGGCTGGCAAGAGATAACAGATAAAAACTCTAGGAATCCTCTCACACCCCTTTAAGTATCCTGTCACAAAGAACATGAGAACTTATCCTATGAAAAGAAAAATGGGTGAGAAAGGGTGTGAAATGATAGAAAGAATGATGTATGTGTCAGAGAAAGTGCATACAATGCACCTGCTTGGATGATATACAAAAAATTCAGTCTTGAAAGGGGGCTCCCCCCTCACTAAGGATCAAAACGCCGCTGTGAGGTATGTTGGGTCCTTTGTAGGATGTCACACATGGGGTCTATTCTTTTGTGATAGATGCTGTTTGACCCATTTTCCTTTTGTTTTGTTTGGAATCCATTTTGCTTTTAGTTAGATAAGAGGATTGGAATTTAGTGGGGCATGATTCTTGAGACATGAACACTACCATAATTCGACCCTGCCCTGGGAGGCAACCTACCTGCCCATTCTCTTTCAATATTCCCTGACGAAGAACTAAAATAACATAGAAAAAAACACAAAGGGTCCTTCGTGTATATCTCTTTATTTTCTTGCCCATAAGGGGAATATAATCACACCCGTAGTCAGATCTTCACGAAAAACTCTTCCCCTTTCTAAGACTGGAATCGTTTGTCAACCACTCCCAAATCATAACTTTGCCTGCAAATTATGTCATAAGTATATATAGAAAGTGTAACTAATGATAAGTGAGAATATTTAATCGGCTGAGAAAAAAATTTAGATAATTATTTATTCGAAAGAAGTAAAAATAGAATAGAGATCGGAATTTTTCTCCTCCTTAAACTAAACCTTAGCCAACTAAAACCAAAAAAAAAAAAAAAGAGATTACACGAAAAGGTCATAGTAAAGTTACCCCTTTGTAACTGAAAAAATCATAAGCTCAAGTCACAAAAATAGTCTTTTTATAAAATATAAAGGGAAGGTCATCCTTTCCTTGACTTTGGCAAAGTAGGGAGTTTTATGTATTGGAGTTATTGTTGTTATTGTTATAAAATAATTAAACATAATACTTTCTTATGTTTTACAACATATCTTTTACTAGCTTGAATTTAGATTGACAAGATTTTTTATTAACTTTTTGTATTTATCAAGTTATTATTTGTCTTGTTTGTTCTTTAGAATGAATAGCGATAACTTCAAAAACAAGGTAGACTATTTCACTAGACACTGGCTTTGTGGTTATCATGCAAAACATGCTTCAGCTTGTAGTAGGCACCTGAGGAATACATATCAAGTTCATATAAATTAGTGACGAGGTATATATGGCTGGATACTAAACTAATTTTCCCAAAGCTATATTAATTGTCATTCGAGATCTTCTCATTACTCGGACATTTCTTCTTCAAATTACATATAAAAGCTTCATGTGTATAACATCATAGTTCATCTCACTAATTTTAATTTTCTTCCGTCAAATTAATTAAGCCTCATGTAGCCATATCTGCTTAATTGATTGGTCAAACCCAGCGTATGTATGTTAATCAAGCAAAGATATAAGATTTTCAAGTCTGGCCTTTGCATGCTTAGGACGTCAGTCACAAGAGCATCAAGGTTGACCATAAAGTCATAATAGACCTTTATCGTAAGAAACTGAGTGACTTATTTTAACTTCCTTAAGAGTTTTAGTACTCAGTTTCAAATATAGATATGGGACTAATGTCATCGAAAACAAGAATATTAGTGAGTAATGAAGAACAAGTTTTTCCAGGGTTTTTGGGTTTTACCATGCTTCATCCATGCAAAACGCTTGATTGCATTCCTAGAGACTTTCTTACTTTATTTTCAAAAAAAAAAAAGATCCATGGAAGTACAAAGTTCAGAGGAGAATTGGGGTGTATATAGAAACAATGGGAATTAAGAATTCAAAAGACAAGATCTTCGAAAAGGAAAACAAGTACTTGCGTGTACTTTCTTTATCAGAATGATGTTCTATGAGTGATTATGTCATGTTCCTTAACATAACTAATTCTTCATGTTATTACGTAAGCTTCTTCTTCCCTTTAGGGTGTGGTAGAGTCATCAAGAGATTTGCACTGAACTTTTGAACAAAGTAATACGATAAAGTTGTTTGGGACAATCACAAACGAAGCAAGATTATAACAACCCTAATCGTAATTTACAATACCCAAAGAACCGCCAGCGTACAGCACAGACAACCTGTCCCGATCTCTCATCTAAGCATCTGCAGTGAGCCCACCATATTTGAAGCAGGTTGGCAATTTTTCAACAAAGATGAGTAACCCACATTTGGCATTGTCATTCCTGAGAACCCAAAACCACCCATTGGCCTGTTAGCCCCAGCCTCTTCTAAAGCTTGTACTTGTTTTTTCAAAAATTTCAAGTAATGTATAGCCTCATCTAACATTGATGCTGTATCCATTTTGGTACCTCCAGGCACTAGTCTCTGCAGAATTCTTATCCTCTCACTAATCCTCTCCCTTCTATGTCTCGCAGCAACACTCTGTGGATCTTTAGATATCTTCACGTTCCTCCTCTTTGGAGGCTTTATCGATTCTGGGTCTATATGGATTGGTTGCATTGCTGCTATACGAAAAATCATCTCTCGGATAGCTGCAGTGGAGTTCTTCTTTTCCACGGAAGATAAGAATGAGTTTGCAGCTGAGAATGGAGGTCCATATTTGAACTTGCTACCGACCATGTTCGATTGGAGAGGTGGTGTTACAGGTTCTTGGATTGGTGTGCCAACAAATGGCAGAGTAGGAGGTGGATTCACGAGAGTTTGTGGGTTATGATACATTGATGTTGGAGGCACAATCGTGCTAGTGGGATTTCCATTGGAGAACTGAATGTCATGCGCTTGTGAAGTACTAGCGCTGTGAAAAGGCTCGCAGAAATCAGGAAGCTTTTGATCCATCTGCATCATCAACGTCAGCATGTCCATCTGTTCATGTCCTGTTGACGATTTCATCATGTCAACGTCCATGATTCTTGCAAAAGAGCCCTTTAAAATCGTCGCCCAAGATATCAGGAAAAGAACAGAAACCGTAGGTGTGGAGTAGGAGAAGTGTAGGGATGGAGAAGGAATGGGCTTGGAAGAGCTAGATTAGCTAACAGAGGTATGGAGAAGCTGAGAGAAAGAAGAAAAACTATAGAAAGTGTAGTTATAGATATTGGAAAGTTTGCAGGCTTATCTCAGACACCCATCACAGTTCAGTAGGGTTTACAGCCATCCGAAAGCTTTATATAGCAAGTTGTGTGCAGCTATTATATTAACTCAAAGAGTCCATACAAAAGAGACTCAGCTCATTCATGATGAATTTATGATTTTTGATAGCGACCGCCCATCATGTGGGGCTATCACTTAGATAAACATTCATAGCCATCTGATCTTACTAGCCATTAAAATTCAAACGACATCTACGAATGATCAGCGGTAAATAGAACTTCCATAAGTATAGACCCACAGAGTAGATGGCTTAGATTAAAGGGAACTGATGCATGAACCATTTTCAGTTAAGAGACTTTCCTTTAAATGCTTTTTCATTCTTGAGTGCAAGTGTTTGCTTTGCTTTGCATAAAACTTTACATTTTTGCACAAAAAAGAATCATAATGAAACCCCACAGTCACATGACATATGTCAGAGGAGCAACCCACCCTGCCTTATTTTTTTACTTGCACCTCCAAACAAAGATATGGGGCAGCTTTTCTTGTATTGCAGGGATATAACATCTCAATCAGCCGGTGGCCGGATAATGATTCCGGCAAGTCAGTGGCTGAGAGATTGGCGCATTGGGGGATCATCACGGGCCTACTATTTTACAGACATAGACTCTAGGTCTCACACCACAACTCTTTGGCACACTTGTCAATGTAGATTAGGAGAGTTGGTTGTGATGGTGACCCCTAGTGCATGCAAATTACACAGACTGACCATTTGTATACCGTAGATCATCTTAGATTCTAGCCCGTATAATTGACTTCAGTTTTGAGAGGTACTTCTCAGTTTTCCTGGAAAGTCGTAGTAAGGACTAAGGACCTCAAGTTCTTGTATTAATTCTACATATGGGACAAATTGGAGGAAAACTTATTCTAGAAATGAATCTGAATAATCAAAAGTGTAGCAATCAGCCTTTCGGTTCATTGGCACTGTTAATCTGCAGATATTAAATATTAGTCAAATGGATCAGATTGTCATTCATTGCAGGCAGCTAGTAGTTCAAGGTTTCATTATTCATTGCAGCCAGCTATAGTAGTTCAAGGTTTCAAATTGTGTTGTGCACGGTTATGGTCGAAGGGTTGTCTTGGTTATCTCCTCCTTTACTCATCTGAATTATCATCATTCAATCACCACCTTATCTTGGCAGTGTAAAGATTATGAAGATGCACGTGCAGGGCCTTCCTTCAAAGAGAACTCACCGGATACATTCAAAAAGTATTGGTACCTTGCTTATTAACTATAGTCAAGCAACGAATATTAATTCTCTGTATGAGAGACCCATTGCTATTAGAGAATGAAATATATTACCAGACTATATCACAGACATGTTGTGATACTGTGTTTTACTGGTCTAGTGGCTGAGCAGATAATTACACTCCTCATCAGTCCTCAGAAAGTGGTCCCGTCACTCCAACACACAGACATTGCCAGAATTTCCTTTTATAAAATGATAATCTGCACCGCCATTGCCTAGAATGCACAAAATAGAGTTTCTGCAGCTTTTCAGATTCCCTCAACTCTTATTCACGTAATTACATAATTTTTGATAAAGTCAGTAATAGAACAAACCTTTTCACAGTCCACAAATGTATGAAAGAAACATAAAATGCTTGATAACTAAAATGGTTGGCTTATCTGTTTGCAGTGGGCGTGTGCTTCAATACGGTGTTCTCGGAATTCATCTCTGCTAAATACTACTGTAACCGTTCCTTTCATAAATGCCATCATTATCAAACTCCGTAAAGTTAGTTTCGTGAAAAATTGACGGTGCTCTACTCCCGTCAGATCAAGAATTTATATCAACAAGCTCCAACTTTCTTTGGTCCAATAACAAGGATTCGTTATCTGATCACACCGTGGACTAATGTGACATCTT
Source organism: Erythroxylum flavicans (assembly GCA_027576715.1). Classification (NCBI taxonomy): domain Eukaryota; kingdom Viridiplantae; phylum Streptophyta; class Magnoliopsida; order Malpighiales; family Erythroxylaceae; genus Erythroxylum; species Erythroxylum flavicans. The sequence goes on along the minus strand of JANZXP010000196.1, from coordinate 4,965,292 downwards.
TTTCATGTTAGCATCTGGTATAAAGTCAAAGAAATAGTCCCTGCTTATCTTGGACAAGTCCTTCGAAAGAGCCCTCTTACAAGCAGCAAGCTTCTTGAGGCCTATAGCGTTTTTAATTCTTGTAAGCATTATAGTATTAAAAACTGAAATTTTGCATGAAAAAGGTATAATATGAATGTAAAATGTAACATGAGTCTTAGTACGTGTCCCGGATCGAACATGAAAGGGAAATAAATGAAGAAATGTGAAAAATACTTGATTTTGGTTCGATAACTTAAAACAAGCTTTCTGAAGTCGAAACAAGAGCAGATTCACCTACATCTTCATGGGATCTACCCAACGAGACGTGGTATTTCTACAGTTTTCTCAAAATATGAACCTCTGAATGGATTAGAGCAAATTTACATTAACGAATGACATGAGCAATTGCAGGTAACCTTAACTTCTTTATATAACATCTATATTGGGCTTCCTCATCACAAGTCTGATATGGATTCTATCCATACTGATTAGGATCCATTTTTTATTAAATTTCGACCCATTAATTTAGATCATTTATTATATCACTTTATTATATTTATCTGAATCAAATATGATTGGCTTAACCAATAAGTTATTAAAACCGTTAAAATACAATTGATTGTTGTCCACCAAATGGGAAAAATATCTAACATTCTGTCCCTTAGATAATAATCAATTGCGGTATTGACATAAAGTTAAAACCAGTTCAAAATATTAAATATGGTTAAGCCAATCACTATATAGTATACCAAGTTTAAAACAAAACATTTAATACAAAGATAATGAAAGTTCATTATTTCGTCTCGCAAGGCTTTCCATACTGAAAAATATCAAACACATGTGTCATGTGTGATATAGGTCCAATATAATCACTCATATTTAATACCTCACTAACATGAATGAGAAAATGAAGTGTGAAAAACTAAGATGATACTTGTATAGTCTGATATGTATCATCTTTTTGTTTATCGGACTCGATTTCTCTAAACTTTATATTAAACTGCATATGCGAAATTGCATCAGAGATATCTTATTTTCTCTCATCGAATGTTAAACTGCATCAGAGAAAACCTTTATGAGATTAATAGTTATATTCCCTATATCATGTTAAAATTCATGGATATACATATTAAACTGTATGTGACCTAATGATATAGGCTCAAGGTCAATCCAAATATATGCCTAATGGTCTTTAAAATACTTAAGATCTATACAAATCTTAAGATTTTTACATGTATTATGACAATGTACTATAAAACTTAGTATTGAGGATAAACAAGAATCATCTTTATTGATAAACCACGATACTATCATAATACATCAAAATGTATAATCATACAAGGAGTAACCATAATTATCCCTAACTAACAGTGTCTAAGAACTTCAATACACTCATACTGTATACATATGTTTTCAAACACATGCAGGCGAAGTCCTTTAGTAAAAGATTGGTTAACATTTACATTTCCTCAGTCCTCAAATGCTCATCCTTGATGTCACCTTTCTGTATCAACTTCTTTATGGTTAAGTATTTGAAGGTCAAATACTTAGACTCTGTGATGTTCTTATCGTTGTTATTAAACAACACAGTAGTAAGATCATTACAGTATGGTCGAATGAGTCTAGCAACTAAATCAACCACAAACAACTCAGAAATCAAATTTCTGAGCCAAACAGTCTACAAAGCAGCCCCATAACATACTACAACCTTTGAATGCTTTGTTAAGGAAGTCGCTAATATCTTCTTGACACTCTTCCATGATACTACACCATCTGCTAATATGAAAATGTTACATAAAATAAACTTTCAATCATCCAGACATATAGAAAAATCAAAATTTGAGCACCCACACGAGTTTTAGATTGTTGACTCTACTGTATGTTAACATATAATCCTTGGTTTTCTTTAAGTATCTTAACACTCGTTTGACTGCATTCCAATGGTCTATATCTGAGTTAGCCAAATATTGACCCAAAAGTCCAACAGTAAATGCAATGTTTGGTTTAGTACACACTTGAGCATACATTAAACTATCAATTACTAGAATCAAGAACATTCCTCATGGCCTCTCTCTTTACTTCATTCTTTGGATAATATGCTAAAGATAATCTCTCATTATAAGAGATCAGTGCTACAAAAGATTTACAATCAACCATTTTAAACTTTTGTAACACATGCTCAATGTATGCATACTGTGAAAGGCCTAATGAGTGTTAAGATATTTCCGAGTGAATTTGAATACCTAGGACAAAAGATACTTCACCAAGATCCTTCATGTCAAAATGTTTGGCCAAAAGTTAGTGAACCTTATACAACATGGACAAGTCATTTGACACGAGCAATATATCATCCACATACAATAATAGAAAGATAACTTTGCTCTCCTTGATCTTGTGGTACAAGCATCTTTCAACTTTATTTTCCATGAAACCGAAAGAGGTCAAAACCTCATCAAATATAAGGTACCACTTTAGGAGGTTTGATGTAATATATTGATTTGCTTAACGTACAAATCATGTCAACTCTATTTGGATTCTGAAATCCTTCAGGTTATACCATATAGACCTCTTTATAAAGGTCTTTATTCAGGAAAGCGATTTTGACAACCATCCGATGTTACTTTATATTATCATAAGCTAAAATTGCCATAATCACTCGAAAAGTATCTTTCGAGGATACGAGAGAGACGGTAATATTAAAGTCAAACATTTCTCTCTGAATGAACCATCTGGCAACTGAGGTAGCCTTAAACTACTGAGCTTTATCCTGAAATCCTTTTGGTCTTTCAAACTCATTTACAACTGATAAGTTTGCAATTCTGCAGCAAATTAACTAGCTCTTATACCTTATTATGCTTCACGGATTGCATCTCATCATTCATTATATCCCACCACAAATCTGCATAGGGTCCAAAAATAGCTTTTGAAAAAGTAACTGGATCCATAACATGTTCAATATCATAGTCTTTTTCATTCAAATAGACTATGTAATCAAATAGGATAACAAGCTGTCTCATTCTAGTGGATCTATGCAATTGTATTGGATCTTGTACCCCAAGAACCTCTGTTTGTACCAGTATGGGTTTTTGTTCTTGTACAAGCATGGAATTAAGACCTTGATCCACTTGACCTAACTGTATAAGTAGCAGATACAAAATAACTGTAGTATCTGTTCTGCTTTCACCTGAGGGTGAGAAGGCCTACCATCATCATAGGCATTGTATTCCAGAAACTTAGTTGTTTATGAGTTCACTATTCTAACCCCTCCTTCTCTACAGCAAAATTTGTAGCCTTTAGAGTAGTCAGGATATCCAACTAATCAACAATAAGTAAAACGAGCTTGCAATTTGCTTTCATAGGGATTATACTAGTGCACCTTAGTAAGGCAACCTCATACACTAATAAGGTATGTTAGTATTGCTCTGCATTTACTTCATCATGTCCTTTAGGATGCAATTATGCCTTTCGGCCACACCATTTTTGTCAAGACTATCTAGCATAGTGAACTGAGTCATTCCAAATAATTTCATATATCTAACAAACGAACCTTTTCATGTCCTAAAACACCATACTTTCCTCCACTACTAGATTTGAATATCTTGAAGGGTTTTTTCAATTGGTTCTCAACCTTCAATCTTAAAGATCTTGAACACATCAAGAACTTAAGACTTTTCCTTAAGAAAGGACATATAATTGTAATGGGAATAATCATCATTAAAAGTCAGAAAATATCTAAAATTGCATAATGCAACTATATAAGGTCTACTGATATTTGTATGTATCAGACCCAAGTAGTCAGAAGCATGAGTTGACCTTTTTTTCCTTATTTTAGTCAACTTACTCCTATAACAGTCAACACATGTTTCCAAATCATCAAGATCTAGAATTGGGAGAATGTTTTCCTTAATCAATCTCTCAACCCTAGCTATGGAAATGTGGCTTAAACTTTTATGCCACATATGTATGACTTATCCTTCATTAGGGTTCTCCTTTTTCATTACTTGTTCAGCAAGATATGAAGAAGCATATATCTAATTCGAGGCAAAACATATTCTATATAAATCATATGACAAGAAAGTTATACCAATATGTTTTATACTAAATGGAAACTGTACGACAGAAGCATTAAATACAAAATTGTCACCTTCTTTAACGAAAATTGATACAAAAATCAAATATAAAATGTGTCATGTAAAATCAAAATGAACTTTGCAACAAGGTTAAAAATATACATCCCCTATAGATATTACATTCGCTTCTTCATTGTTTCCAACCATTAGTTTCTCCTTTCCTTTAGTTAGCTATATCCTAGATATGAACCCCTGCATTATGGAAGCAACATGATTAGATGCTTCACATCTAGTCACAAGAACTTGAAGCAATTATCGCAATAATAAATTCATAAATTGATAAGCCAAGGAGTTACCTAAAGGTTTTTGTCTTTCATTTCAGGCCTTAAACCTCTGGTAGCTAGTCAAACCTTTATGTCCATTCCTCTTTAACATCCTATAGACCCTTGGCGATACTAGACTGACTAATATCAGCATATGGAGAAGATTTAGACTTTCTACCTTTAAACTTAGCGGGCTTCATCTTCAAGAGATGTAGGACCAGCATTCTTGAGTTTCTCCTCCTAAGCAACACAATGGGCAATTAACGAATTGAAGTCCACTTCCTTATACTGTGAGTAATATGTCATCACTAGATTACTAAAATCTGGAGGGAGTGTATTCAGTGTATGGTGAACTGTGCAGACATCAGGAAGAGGAATATTCAGTGCATTTAGTTTATTATAGATACAAACTATTCTTGATATGTACTTCTGCACTTCCCCTTCTCTAGTATACCTCATGGAGAATAATTATTTCATCAAGGCACTTCTCTCAATATTAGATGAGACCGTGTACCTCTAAGAGACATGTTTTAGGAATTCCTTTGCTATGTTTGTTTCCGGAAGTACACTCAACAGATGGTTCGAAATGGATCTCTTTATGGTCATGCAATATAATCTGTTTGACCGATCCCAAGCTGTATAGGCTCCTTTATCAGCCTTCAAACTGTTGGATATAAATGGAGATGGCCTATTCGTTCATATAGCCATATCAATTTTTGTCATCTCAATAGCAATCAATACATCCTCTGTCCACTTCTTCGAATTGAAATCAATAAGGGTTTCAATAGTGACACTGTAATTGTTGACCGAAAAGGTGACTGCAAAATGACAATGCAAAGATCAACATAAATGTAAGACAATAATAATACTCAAAGTCATTAAATAATATCTATACCAAGAATCCCATTACACATATTATGAAACACATATGAGCTGAATAAATAATGTATGCAATTAGACCTCTACATAAAAGTGATCAGAGCACACACCATAAACTCTCATAGTCTCATGAGACTACTACCTATGGGCGAATAGATCATTTAAGCAACAACTTTCCTCTAGCTTATGCCTTTATGCACATCTCAAAATCCCATATAAGGCCAACACCTGTGGACAGAATAACTAAAAATGAGACCATAGACATCCCCTAACATGCAAGCGGAACAATCCAAATACTGACTGGAAAGGCCAATGTAGTGACTACATTCTCATCAGTACCCAAAAGGCCCACAAACACAACGGATACATCTTTGTGTTATCCCCACATTCTTTATAGACATATAGTATATGACAATGTATTGTCAATAAATGCAAAACCCAAATGCACAGTCTCATTGTCACACACTAGTGTTGAAAACATTGTCAGTAAACTTTATTTGAGACTTTTATGGCTAAAAATCTCAATCAGAGCAACTATCGTGCGTTATCGAACACCAAACCTACCATAGAAGATACAAAAACCTTAAGTATCTCCCTTATGTCAAGTTCGTTGCAAGAAAATTCACTAAAAATTGGCTTTATGAACTTCAAGTTCCTTTTTCTGGAGTTAAACTTTATTTATTACTAATTTAAAAAATCCAAAAAATCGAAAATTTCATTTTATTAATTTCCTGAACCCAAAAAATGACCCAAAATAACCCAGGACATCTTTATAGGAATTCTAAAATTTTTGAGTTTTTTGTCCTTTTATATGCTAACGTCATCAACACTTAAGCGCTGACATCGGCAGGACACTGTAGCTATTAATGTCAACATAACATCAAGATGATGTCACCTGTGTGTGGTTAAGGTCGGCACGTGTAGTGCGCGCACCAAGAACTGACATGCCTAGAACCTGTAACGCATATGTGGTGCACGCGTAAGATGCACACCCACACGACCAGTGACAATGGAGCGTGCATCACATGCGCAACACGTTTCCTCACCCCGATTGGCTACATCTCGAGCATCTGTATACCACGTGCAACTGCCTCTGGGAACTAAATGTAAACTGATGGCGCGTGTGACATGAACCACTAGCGTTCGTCATCCCGAGTTGCCATGCGTCCCGCATCCGGCTAGCATGTGGCACACATGCACCTGTCGAGTTGCCCCCTCGTTTGCACTATGCAGGCATCGGGTGCATGTATCACACACGCTTGACGGTCTTCATCGCTGCAACGTTTTAGGCAATTTTCACATTTTCAACCCGTTTTTCATCGAAAAAGAGAACTTTATTCTTCGAAAACCTTATGAAGAAAAACTAAAAAATCTCTGTTTTTAGCCACCCAATCACGTAATAGCTCTTATACCACATACTAAGGCTAATGTTACATGTAACGTGTAACATTAGCCTTAGTACATATCCTAGATCGAACGTAAAAGGGAAATAAATCAAGAAATGAAGAAAATACATTATTTTAGTTCTATAACTTCAAACGAACTTTTCGAGGCCGAAAGAGTGCAAATCCACTGAGTCTTTCACGGGATCTACTCATTGAGACGTGGTCAATGTCTTTGTACAGTTTTCTTAAAATATGAACCTCTGAATGGGTCAAAGTAACTTTACATTCACAAATGACATAAACAACTGCAGGAGACCTTAACCTTTTTATATAACATCCATATCGGGCTTCCCTATCATAGGCCCAATATAGGTTTGGTCGACATTGATCAGGGTCTATTTTTCTCCTGGACTTTGGCCCATTAATCTATATCATTTATTGGACTACTTTATTATATTTATCAGGATCAAATACGATTGGCTTAATCGATAAGTTATTAAAAGCGTTAAAATTCAATTGATCGTTGTCCACCAAATGGGAAAATATATAACAATGAAATTTGGAAAAAAAAACTACATCATGCTTTGTTTAATTAATGTTGCTTATTTATAACATAATCTGGGTTGGTCTCCATGAAATGAAGGAATTTATTTACATGAGACTTAAATAAATATTTGCTACAATCTAAAAATTGACAAGTTTTAATAAAAATTTGATCTAGATAGTCCTTAAACACCATATGGTTTTAACATTGTAAAGCGCAATAAAATATTTTGGTTCAACTTTGATTTTATTCGATTAAGATAGTTTCGATACAATCAATATATAAAATTTTTTAGCTAGTGTATTCATGTAAAATGAGAATAATTTCAAATAATACATTTGAGTTCACCGACTTCACTTTACTTTCCAAAATTTTATTTTTATTTAATATTTTTTATTTCATCATCGTAATAAGTTGTTGAGTTCTAAAATACATTAATTTTCTTAACTCATGTACTAATTTTTTTAAATTACATTTTAAATTTTAAATTAGTGAATTATATTATTTACAACATTATGAAAAATAATTATTTATTCAAGTTACACAATTTTCAAAATAAACGAATCATAAGGAGAGGATTAAACAATTTGCAAAAGTTGAAGTGAAATACCCAAAATTGTTGGAAATCCATTGAAGAACTATTGACAAAGAGTAGAGAAATAAGGCCAAATAAGTTATAAATAATCCAATGGTAGATTTTTATCCAAAAAGTGAAGTTTTGCTACTTCAAGAGAGTGATTGAATAACCTCTAATCCCTAAAGCCTTTATAATCACTTGGCAAGCGATTAGAAACAAGCTCAAACTAAAAGTCAACGGCATGGCAACATCAACCCTACTTGTGTATTGTTCAAGATGGCCATGGAAGATAAAGATCATCTCTTCTTTCAATCTAATTTTTCTAAAGCAGTTTGGTGTAGGATCCTCCACTTGATTGCAAATGATAGCATCACATATGAGCGGGAGCAAATATTGAGTTGGTCCATAGAACACTATCATCATGGAATATTCCAATGAAATTCTTATCAAAACCGCCTTCTCCTCTGCCATTTACTCTCTTTGAAGTCAAGCATGTAATGTTAATATAAGTGAAAGAGTAAACTAAGAATGTTAATATAAGTGAAAGAGTAAACTAAGGAGCAAGTTTACATAATATAACCAATGATGGTGTTATATTAGTGTTTAAGTTTTTGAGTTTGTGAAATTGAAAAATGGAAGCAAACCAACGTCACAGTATACTTGTAATTAGCATTGGACTCGTCTATGAAGAGCATCCGTAAAGTTTAAGAATAAAACTAGTGCTGGTGTGCTTCGTAGATAAATGATAGACTCATAATTTACTTGTTTATTGTTTTTGTAATATTAAGAATGTTATTTCATTTCTAAACTCTAGTTCCTAGGGTTTTGTGCACATAAAAGGCTTCCCTATCATTGAAATTGATAGTTTTTATTGATCAATCAAAAACTCTTAGAGAGATTTTCTTCAATCTTTATTTTAAAGAAACTCTTATTTTAGGTTATTTAATTATTTGTGGTCTTATCTAACTTGTTGGTGGCAATCGACACTAAAATCTTATCACTCTTATCCTATCTTTTCTATGAGTATGGTGATTTATATTCTTCATTCGTGTTATTTTTATCTTATATTTAATTGAATTTGTTTAAACATAACAGTTATTGGTCCTTATTCATATTGATAATCATATCTCACTAGTCATATTGGTGAATGTCATATCAAAATTTAACATAAGAGATATTTTCAATATTCAGGTTTATATTTGAATTTATTTATTCATGTTTTAATAATCTTTTATCTTCATACTGTAAGTTCAGTTTTCATTAATTTCCTTGTCATTCTTAGGATTCATTAAAAATATATTGTTCTTAAGTTCCTTATTTTTAATTCATTGATTTTAAAATTTAACAAAAAATAGAAAAAGAAAAATCAAAATTTAGCAAGATTTTTCTGAAGAGAAGCTCCTAAAAGTTCCATTAAATTATACAAAAGGGGCTAACAATTGTATTATTCGTTTACATGTAAGGATTGTTATTCCTTTTTCAACAAGAATAAGGTACTCTATACTTCAACTATATTTTGTTTTCTAGTTGTTCTTGCTTCTTCATACCACCATAATTGTCTCTTGTCGAGTTCTTATTCTTTTGTATTCAATCTAATTACGTTTTGAAGAGATCCATTTTTTTTAGCCTTTAGTTGCACAAAGGAGAATGTTAAAACTAGCCTTCTTGATAGATTAACAAAGGCTTTAAGAACCTTTGATCAAGAGTTTAGGTTATAAGGTAGCGTGAATTTGAGAGAAACATGTGAGAGATTGCTTTTACTACTAAAATTTTCTTGCAAGTTCTTTATAACTCAAAAATTAAACAAAAATTCTTCTAAGATAAGGAAGGAATTATGGAAGACATGGTAGAGATAGATAGGAGTTTATCATGAATGCAATATGAGGCCAATATGAGCATCTCATTATACAATTTGGTGAAGTAAGGAATAAGTTGGAGAAACATGAAGTTTTCATAGCTAGTCTACAACATAACTCACATTTACCTACTAGAGTGGATGATCTTAAGGTGTATGATGAGGATGAAAGTGATGTCAACTGTTTAGAAGAGTTAAACCTAAAAGGAGGTCAAGGAGAAAGACGTGAGAGAGGAGATATAATAGGGAGAAAGAGGAGACATATTTGGCTTAGGCTATGATGAAGGGTATGAAAAAAGGATGGATTATAGTATGTGATGGATTAAGATGGATATCACACCTTTTGTATGAAAGATAAACTGAAATACCTATTCAAAGTGAGAGAGCAAGTATAGTTAGTTTTTGATTATTACATCTTTTATAAAAAGAGAAATTCAAATTGGTAGCAACATAATTTAGTGATAATATCATGAATTGTAAGAATAAATAAACCCTCACTAGGAAAAGGAGTCGATAGTCATCTACTAGAACTTTAGAGGAGATACAATTAGCGATGAGGAACTATTATGTACCAGGTTTATACTATAGGGATCCCTATAAAAAGTTACAAATGTTAACTCAAGGTTCTAAAAGTATGAAGGCATACCACAAGGAGATGGATGTTATCTAGAACAAATGTAAAAAAAGATATGAAAGCAATAATAGCTTGCATGGGTTAAATCTAGAAATTTCCAATATTGAAGAGCTACACCATTATATAGAGTTTAAAGATGCAGTTCATATAACTATAAAGATAGAAAGTCAACTCAAAAAGAGACTTAATAACTATTTTGATATTTTTAGTATGGTTTCTTTATCATGAAGCAAACTATGGCATAAAAAGAATGATAAAACTCCAAAGCCTAAATATGAAGCAACCAATGTAACACCCCAACTCCGCCGGACCCGAACCCGATATCGACAGTGATACCCGAATTCGTGCCCCGCGAGGGTGG
>JANZXP010000196.1:4916252-4936305 GCA_027576715.1 Erythroxylum flavicans | reverse complement strand
TCCCCTCACCTATATAAAGGGTAATATGGTAAATTGGAACGGGTTAGGAATGTGTAAAAGTGTATTGCTATGTTCATGCATTCATTTATGCACATGAATAGTGAATAGTGAATTTTTGCACATGTAAATGATTGTACATTCATTCATGACATTTTCTCGGTATACGGGCGTTCCGGTGCGTACCCTACAGTAATGGGGTGTTACACTGAGGATGACACCTGGAAGTGGGAAAGGTTCCATCAATACCTTCCATCCTCTATCTGTCTAGATATAGCGGGGATTACCCCCATGCTCCTAATACAGCGGATGATACAATTAGCTAGGGTCTTATTGAGCATGGAAGATTCACTGTGGTGTCCACCTATGAATTAATCGAGGGACACATTCTGGTTTGTTCACAAAGTCCCTGGGACATAATCTGGAAATAGCCAGGACCCCAGCGGATCAGAGCTTTTCTTTGGCTCCTGACAAAGAAGAAGCTCCTAAAGAACAAAGACAGAGTGGAGCAGCATATTGCGACAAATAGCAATTGCCATATATGCGGCCAGGTCGAATCCACAGTTCATATCCTCCGGGACTGTCCGCGAGTGCAAGCGTTTTGGAGGACCTTCCCCTCGGAGCTCGTAGATACGGAGTTTTTCCATCATGACGAGGAGATCTGTGTAAACTCTAACCTTAAGAAGCGCTCGCCGATGGTACATCGAGATTGGCCTACCATTTTTGGAGTTGCATGCTGGATGCTTTGAACTTGGCAAAACAAAAGTCTTTTTGAAGCCGAGTTTGTTTGGCCAGAAAACAGTTCGCATGCCGTTTTGGATTATGTAGAGTGGATAGTCAGGGAGAGAGCAGTGGAAAGTTGTGTGTTTTCGCACCAGGGCATCTCGATAGGCAGGCTAGTGGGTTGGACTAAACCGCCAGAAACATGGGTTAAACTCAATACGGATGGCGCGTTCACACAGGAAGCCGCAACCGCTATTACGAGTGGTCTGATTAAAGACTGGCATGGCAAGTGGTGTGGAGGGTTTTTCCAACACATTAGAAATGGTTCACCTTTAACAGCAGAACTCTAGGGAGTCCATTCGGGCCTCACATTAACTTGGTCGATGGGTTATCGTAGGATCATATTAGAAGTGGACTCCTTAGAAGTCATTAACATTATATCATCTCCCATTACCATGACTAATCCGAATCATTTCTTGTTGGCAGGTATCCGTGGTCTGCTCCACCGAGATAGGGAGGTCAATATCCAGCACGTGCACCTAAAGGGTACTAGAGTGCAGATAACCTGACCGCCCTAGCCCTGAAGGCCCGCCCAGGCATTCATTTTCTTCAAGAGCCTCCGCTGCCTACTCGGGATCTCTATTAGAGAGACAGGCAAGGCGCAATGTACTGCAAAACATTGAGCTAGTTTGTTTTTTTTTTGGTGTTTTTGTTTTCTCTTGTATCAAAAAATTTTAAAAAATTAAAATTTTAAATAATTTATTACTATTTTTTAAAATTTAAGCTAAAATTAAAATTTTGGCAAAAATTTAAAATTTTTTTATAATTATCCTAAATAAAAAAAGTACAATCAAGCCCGTAGAAGATAAATACGATCAAGCCCTTAGAAAATTTGTAGAAGCTTCACGACACAGAAAGTCTTGAAGGACAAGAATGTCCATTCAAGTAAGAGTAAAGACCCTTCCACGACACGCGATTGAAAACTTGCCGAGTCATTTGAATTGGACAACTGATGCAAACCTTATGAAACCAACCAAACAAGAGCTATAGCTCCATTCGTCTGCGTTCATAGATCTGGCCCAATTTTCTCTAGCACTTCATATGGTAAGCACAAAGCTCCAATTCCCACCAAGTTGGATCATGGACCAGCATTAATTGGGTCTACCAAAGGAATAGAAATAGGCATTAATTTAAAAGACTCAATCCGCCTACTCAAACCCAAAATGATGCGGAAGGAAGCTCCTATTTGCCCTTCACAAATTAGGTTGGAAACACCACATATTTCCAAGGCTTATAACTTTTGGACTATATGATGAATTATTGGCCGACTTAATATAACTCCAATCATGCGTGTAAGGAGTTAATTAAAGGTGCGGCGTTCTTCAAGCTCGAATCCAGCCAATTGTGAACAACGCGTACAAGTTTTGGTCAGGAGAATTTGTTGGATAGTTAGATTTAGACACCATTGATCTAATAGGCCCACCATTTTAACTAAGTTTTGAAAAGCAAAACCCAATCAAATTTAACTTGGGATACATCATAAAACATGTTTTTTTTCTGATTAGTTTTATGTCCCACCCAAAACCCAGTTTAGCTCATATAATATGTTTCTCAATTAACTTGTCTGCAATAATTGGAAACCAACTTCCGCAGAGAACTGTGCCTGCATTGGTCTGTATGCATATCTAACGTTATCAACGTTCTCGTAAAGTTGCTTTCTTGCTTTAGTTTAAACAACAAGAAACGGCGCCTTCCCCCAAAGAGCGTGAAAAAGAATTATGTTGATGCAGAGTGGGGCCTACTTGTCACATAGCAGCAAACAAATGCCCCACCAAACAACCAATCCATCTCACACCTTCACTTATCACGATCATGATCACAACTTTGATTCATCAGTCCACATTTAAAAGCTTATCACGGGACTATAAACTGAAATGCAATTGTGATGCCTAACACAGGGAAGAACTCCTCCCTTCTGATGCAGCATTGATGAAGCACAGCTGTAACCCAATCAATTCTCACCCTCTCGGCCTTTTGCACAGTGCTAGTACTTCCAGCTATAGCATGTGACCTCTTGTCCCTCTTCTATTGCCCTTTTAACCACTCCTCAAAAGCGGACAAACTTAGACCAAAACATTAAACTCCATTTCTCCGAACAAACCCCCTTATGGCTGCTTCCACGTTCAAGAGGCTCAGTCTCTGTTTCTTCTTTTCGGTCCTGTTTCTCACTCTTTCTTCTACATCCACTGAAGCCCATGCCGATGACAAGAGCTTGAAGTTAATCAACGACGCTGCGGAGTGGCCGCTTTCTGTGGCAATGTACGGGGGTTTGGATGAGGACGAGTACGACGAGGATGATGGGTTGGTTGGCTTAGTTACCGACGAAGGTAAGATAGATCGCAGGTCTTTGTTCTGGCGTAGATTTCATTACTATATCTCGTACGGTGCTCTGTCGGCTAACAGAATTCCTTGCCCCCCTCGCTCTGGGAGGTCTTACTACACTCACAATTGCTTCAAAGCTAGGACTCCTGTAAACCCCTACAGTAGAGGGTGTTCTAGGATTACTCGTTGCAGGAGATGAGTTGCATGTTTTGGTGTTCGCTCCATGTCTGGTTTTCGTTAAAAACTAGGTTGTGGTGAAAAGATGTATGTGAGTAATTGTATGTGGAGATTAATTTGCGTGTGAGTTCGAACGGTGGTGGCATTATTTCGATGCCAACTTTATCAGTATTGGTATATTTAATGTTACTTATTATCTCAACTCGAGAAGTGATGGAAACAGTTTAATGTTTATTACTTCCTTAGATTGTTCCGTTTTACTGCCTTTAATTTGGTTGACTGCAAGGGAGAGGAGAATTTCATTATCCTTTTTTTTCTTCATCTTTCAAGGAGTATTTGGAATTTGTGACGCAGGTTTTGTGTTGATGAAAACAGAAGTCAGACGTGATGTTTGTCCATAATAAGAGTGGGAAATCTTAAACCAAGTTTGGCTGGAAAATGTGTGATTTCATCGTTAAAACTACCTTCCATCAAACTCCAAAACGGTCATGAAGATGGCTATTAAATGCCAGGAGCTATGTACTGTTGGTAAGTGATGGTTTAAAGAAAAGGATCAAAATTTTAGTTGAAAATCGAAAAACTTAAATGCTTGATTCTGCCATCAATCACAGCATGATTTGGCAATTAAAAATCCAAAAAATTATAAGCTGCTTCTCCTGAACTGGGAAGGTAAAACGGTATGACTTAGTCGGTGAAGGCTCGCAATCAATGACTAAATGCGACTGTAGTTATTGCTATCTCAGGACCAGCTTGTCTGGGGACTTAGATCCTCTGTCCCAGCAAACCTGGCTCAATTTATTTTCCAATCTATCCTAACTATTCATGACCCTGGCTCAATTTATTTTCCAATCTATCCTAACTATTCATGTGGATTGGGATAAAGTTGGGCCAGGGTTATTGGGACAGAGGATTTGAGGGGGGCCTTGTCTGGGGGTGGGGCTAGTCTTTCCCAGGCATGTGTTTTGGTTACGGCGAGCCGAACATGCTGATTACGAATCAAGTCTATATAGAAATGGGATCGAAGTAGAAAAGCAGGCCAGTTTAATCAAATCCAACGTAATGAAATGCATATGCCAGTTTCATTAAAAATATATATATTGGATTAAGGTAATCCCCGTGGGGAATGTGTCGGCATGGTTAGTCTGCGATCCGTCCCAATCTGCTCCAAATGCCACCGTTTACGTTTGGATTTTTGTCAATTGAGTTCAGGCTGGTTGGGCTGGATTTCATCCAATTTGTCCTGACCAGACCCACACTGGCTCCTAAAATAGTGAGTCAGTATCAGTATTCGACATGATGGATGGGGTTTTGCGTGGCATGAACTAACTGGGCTTTACATGAACACTTGGTGGTGTACAAAACCCAACACGCAAATAAGTTGAATATTGGCAATTGGCAACACGGTACTGGGTAAAATAAGTCGGACCAGTCCAATTCCCCCCGTTAATGAATCTATCTTTTCATGACCTCATATAGGATTAAGACAAGTAGAAGTCCACATTCAGATCCCCCGCAGGAGGATTTATTCATAGTAAAGAGTATATAAGTAGAGTTCCAGGCAAACAAGGATTCTTTCCAGTTTTAATTATATTTAATATAGTCGTTATTAAATTAACTGTTAGTACCCTTATCCATTTCTTGTTTGACACTTTGACTGAACAAACAAGGATCCGCGTAGCTTCAGCTTTAGACTCTTCAACATGGTAAATTAAATTGTAATAGTTTGTTTATTACGCAATTTAGGGTGCGGGAGAGACAACCGAGTGGAGGAAACACTACGCAGGAGTCTATGAAACAAGAAAGTGTATTTATCGTCAAGGTCAACGCACTCTTTCCACACATGATCTTCTTTCATTCGAGTCCATCCATATTTCCTATGTCAACCCCGTGTTAATGTTAGAAAATTAGGTCTGCCAAAACGTGATAAAACATTCATTTGATTTAGTATAACTTAAAAATTTCAACTCCTCTCATAAATCAAACAAGCTATTTAAAGAAAATACGAAACATATTATCTTTTTTAATTACAATAAAACTTATTATTATTTGAACGTGTACTTCATTGAATTATTGTGTATAAGTAATAATTATATAATAAATTATTTAACAATTAAAAATTAAATAAAACGGTTCAATTCATGACAGTAACCCTTTTTCATACCCACGTTGTGTGAACGTAAAAAAAAAAAAGGGAAGAAGAATATGGAATAGAAGACCAGAACCTACTGTCTGTAGATAGGAATGAAAACGGTCAATGTAGTTTTGCGATTAGGTAAGGGACACCTACATTGATTATCCAAAAGGCAACTACGGGGAAAACGTCAAAGGCATTTGAACCATTAAACGAATGTGAACATCCTTCATTCTATGTCCATACAATAAAATAAACGTGACAAATGTGAACAGAATCTGGTATTCTTTTTGCTTGGCTGATGGCTGGTCTTTCTTCTTACTCTTCTACGTTGAATCCATGGCAAAAAAGGAGGGCGTAAATTGGTCAAATTAATCCCCCCAAAATAAAATGCTCTCCAAAATCATATCCAGTTCTAGTAGACGCATATCCACTTTCGTTAGGATATGCGTCGGTTGGTCCACGAAATCAATCTTCCGCGGTTGTCACCCAAAAATCTTCCTTCTTCTTCACTGTTCGATTTCAGAAACATCGAATCTCACCAGCAGCAACTACAAAACAAAATGACTCAATTTCACTAATATCTTATGATTTGTGTGTTCTTAAATAACGATATATGCTAAAAAATTTATTTACCATATAAGTGTAATTGAAGATCTAGTTGATGCTAACTATAAAATATTATTATTTTAAGATTTATATAAATACCACTTATTCATAAAAAAGTAAATTTTTATATAGTCATCGTCTTTTGTCTTTTACAAAAGATTATTTTTATGATTTAAATCTATTATTTTTTTATCACAAAAGAGTAATTTTATCGGTTGTTTCAAAATTGACATTTAATATTTGTTAAAACATAATTCTCCATAATCAAAACCATCTCAAATCACATGAATTTTTGGTATTCCTTAATGCTGCCAAAAACAAACATGGAAGAAGTTGAAGTAACCTTTAGTTGACAGGAGGACTGGAGGAGCAGAGCAGTAGGAGCAAATTGGAGGGTCAAAATTGAGCTACAGCTGGGTAGTGGGTCACGCTCACGTCATCAGTGCATATTACGTAATAAATCTGGCACGGAAGGAAAGCCCACCCAAGAACCAGAAATTGACCGCACCGATGGTAATCGTGGGATAGTTCGGTGGCTTCTTTCTTTACTTTTGGAATCATACACTGCTTGGACCCTTCCTTTCCCATTTAACAAATAAAATTTGACCAGACAAGGTGGTGGTCGCCTGGCACCGTCGGCTATCGCCATTGCCATCGCCATCGCATTGGGTTCTATGTATCTCACCAGCTCACGTGGGATATTCCATGAACCGACAGAAGCGCAACACACTAACACCGCACTCTCCTTCCCAAGGATAATTGACGTTTCGGCGGCGATTCAGGGCTTTTTTCCCCTACATCTTTTTACACATCATATGAGACAACTTTGTTGAACTCTTAACTTTTCCTTTCAATTATTCCGTATCTCACATCACATGAACAACCGATTAATCTAAATTTAAGTCAAGTAGGATGTTTTTGAGTTGGATAGGATTTTTTTAAGCGATAAAGCTCTCCTCACAAATTTTTAAAATAATCTTATTTTTAAGACTTGAACTTAAGACTTTAATTAAGGACTGAAAAGGTCATGAAAATTCATAACATCATAATTATTTGACGCTTGTGCAAGTTTACCAATCATAAAGCCTCAAGTGTATGAAATGACGCATGAAATAAAAATTTAAAAATTAAAATGTTTAAATCGAACCTTCTAAACTTGTTTAAATTTATATTGGAGATATAAATTTGCTATATATTAAATTTTATTAATTTATTATCAGGATTAAAATTTTCATTTAACTATATAACAAATTAAAACATAGTTAACATATTAGGGAATTGCAAGTGTATAAACTAAAGTAGCTTGTAAGTTACCTTAAACCGACATAACTAACTCCTTGTATGCGAATATGATTAAATATGGGTGATAGGAACTTCTTAAGTCAAGAAAATTAAACGCAAATGGGTCGAAATGGCTAAATTTTAAAAGCACGTGATCTTTGATGCTATGACCATTAGATTCAACAAACACTAGCCAAAGAATAAGTTAAACTCACATGCCAAATATTCTCTGAAAAGGACCATGATGTATTTGGTTCAATCTACGGGGCTGTAACAGCATCTTCAATATATTGCGATGACTTTCAGATGCTAAAATTAAACTTAGGGTAGAGGAGATTGAATGATGTTATAAAATTACGATCCTACCTTGCTTTAAGCGGACAATCAATTTTGAAAGTCAAAAATGGTGAGATAAAGTTTTCGCTGAACATGAAGGAGGAGTAATTGACTGAATACGGGTCTTTGAAGAACATACGAGTATTCAATACAAAAGAGAACATTAAAGTATACGGATGCAAAGTATCAGGTCAAAAATACGTTTTCTTTTATACCCATCAATTACTTCATGGAATGTTAACCTTGGTTGCATACCTCACGTGAAATGCTGATCAGTCTCTTGACAATTACGCTAGTATTTGGGCAAGTGGACGATCCATATGGATATACGTATACATTCTGTTCATGTATTTGAGCTATCTTAGCTAGCTAGACTTGCAGGTACAACTTGGGCTGGTTTTCATCGGCAACTAATCTTGAACCTAAAGTTATAGTTAGGAGCATGTGAGAGGTCAAGCTTCGGTAACTTTGGCTTTTAGCTAAATCCCAAAAGCCGAAACTTCCTCCGCCGCATATTTTCGTGAGGTCCAGAGAAAAGCAAACGGACCATACTGCGTCAGAATACCAATAACTTCTAATTTCCTGGAAAAAAGATCTCCTAATCAATTGCATTCTGACAAACATGTTAAAATTTTTAATATATTTATATATTTTATTTCTTACTTTATTTTAGATTTTCAACAAAAATGTTTGTAAATTTTATAAAATTCAAATTAGACTCGTGTTTTTAAGTTAGATATTATTTAATATTTATTGTTGAAAATATTAATAGAAATTCTTATCTTAATAATTAATGAAATTTAAAGAGTGAATTAAAAGATTTAAATTTATAAAATTAAATGCTGAAATGGATTTGTCGCAACTAGCAGAGAACAAAAAAAATAAGCATATCTTTCTTATGTTAACGAACACTAATAATTTAACGCAACTTTTAAAATCTGTATCAAAATAAATTTGAAGACGACGCACCAAGTTGATGAGAAGGATATTTATTTATGCGACACAGTGAAAAGAGTTGTTCCAACTTGGTGGGGTCCGAGGAGCAGAAAGATCAGAGGGGATGCGTGAGCGTGACAAAGTCACAAAGATGATAGAACAGGAGGGAGGCGAGGAGTAAAATTCGCAACAGAAGTTGAGGAGAACGTGCCAACATGCGATGGTTAAGGTTGGCTGCCCAGTCAAACGTGGTTTCCCTCGCAATTGGGAACACTTGCAACTAAACACAATTGCAATTTGCATTCGGAATCTACTGATTGATGACCACAGCTCCCACGTCACAACTTCCCTTTCTTATTTTAGATTAAATAAATAAGTTTTTAAAACTTTAACAATTAGCTGCAAATCCTCTTGCTATGTTGCTGCCGAAGTGGTTCCCAATTGATCGCTCACCTTTTCTTCGTCAATGCTTGCATCAACTGCTTATTTATAATATTGTTATGCTCCCTAGTTGTACAAGATACGATGCTTATTGAATTACTTTTTTATTGAAGAAATATCTCAACAGTATCCGTCGATGTATGTATGGGTAAATCTATTCTATATTAGGAAACAAATAATTGGAGATCCTGATCCAAAAATATATCTACTATGTGGATTTGTTAGATAAATTCTGATTTAGATATGGGTGTTTGTCTAATTTCTTCTAATTAAATTGACCAAAAATCCACCACTAAAAATTAATTAATAGAATTTGGTATTACCAATAATACTCTATATCTAATTTAACATGGTATTACCTCAATTACGGAGGTAAAGTTGTGGATCTCTTTAGACCTTACGTTTTAGCGAGATTTTAACCAGTGTCGCTGATAATGATAACTTTATATAAGATTTAACTTTTTTTTAATTGTGTTTTATTGAGAAAAACAGAGAATAAATTTATAGATTATAACAGTTGGATTTTCAGATATTTTTTTAATCCGAGAAAGGGGCAATAGAGTAACATTATGGTCATACATTATTTGAAATCTTTCTTTAGAACCCAGAAAAAAGGAGTTTCGTGTTATTATTAAATATATTAGATACGGATTATGTACAACATGCACGCTAGCAACACATGGTATAACATAAATAAGCTGTGAAAATATCATGAAGCAATCGCACATGAGTGGTGTGTCAGTAAGTACAATTTCTAGCAAGCCTATTTCTTCTCACACACAACCTGTTCCAGGTCAGTATAATTATTTTTTTTGGTAAATAGTATAATTATTATTTAGTATTTACCAGTACAATAGATTAAAATTTTAAGTTTAAATCCTTCACAGTAACTTTTCAAGACATTCCAACATTGACATATAATGATTATTTGGGGTATGAATAATATATTAAAAATATTTCACTCATTATGCATTCAAAAATCAATTTCCTTGAATAGTGGTGATTTTAAGATGCATATTAGACACGCCTTTAGAAGGTTTCACGTCCACAGAAAGCTACCCCATTGGCGTGATCGTATATGAGACAATCACGATATGGTTAAGTGTCACTCCGGCAATGAGGGGTTTAATGAATCCACATAATAATATATGTCCACCACTCTACCTGCTTCTTGGACAGAGAGAAAAACGACTTCTGTTTTCTCTTGGCTTCACGCAATTGCACGTTTTTGAAGTGTGAGTATGAACCTCCATTAATTATGACTTGTTTAAAGAAAATGCTCGACACGTACCAATATTAAACTTAATAATCCTTTAGCAACTAGAAAAATATCTCTCAACCAACTTCATTATAAAAAAAACATTTCCAGAATAGTTGGAACAAAATTATCAAGAAATTGCAATATATTTGATGGAAGTAGTTATGCAAAATACTAGTGGCTGGATTTCTAAGAAAAGCGTGTTTAACGTTGATGAAGTTGTTACATTTCAGTGCTAATAATGGAAGTGTAGTGATTGGGTCCACACTCCTGTTCCGAGAGAAAAGTATCAGAAACGATCTCCAACCGCGTCAAGTTGAGAGGATACATAACCACAACACTCACCACGCTATTTCCTACCAAATTGAAAATGCAGAAAATAATAATAATATCCTTGCTTATCACGTGCTTTAATTACACCAACCATTGAAATTTCAAGCCCTCTTTTTGTGTTTATTAAATTCCATACGCAATTTTACTAAACCCTCCACACGCCATATATAAGCGCCATCCCCACCAGTTCGTTGTGTCCTCTGTTTACACAATTCTCAACGTATTCTTCAAAGAAAACAGAACTCAAACCTTCGCAAAAACTGCTGAGGTGGTGCTTGCCTTTTGATCGCTCCTATGGAGTGGGTTCGTGGAGAGACGATTGGTTGCGGTAGTACGTCGACTGTCAGTCTTGCGATGCCTAAGAGAGGCTCTGATCGATGTATGGCTGTGAAGTCGTGCAGTGCTTGGGACTCTGCTTTAGTAGTGAACGAGAAGGTGGTTTTGAATGAACTTGGTTCTTGTCCTCACATCATCAAGAGTTTCGGCGGTGGTTGCAGTGTGGAAAATGGGGAGAGGTTTTATAACTTGCTGTTGGAGTACGCACCAGGTGGTAGTTTAGCAAATCGAGTCACCGGTGGTTGCTTGCCGGAATCAGACGTTAGACGGTACACGAGAGCGATACTAAAGGGTCTGTCTCACATCCACGCAAAAGGGTTTGTTCACTGTGACATAAAGCTTCACAATTTGTTACTGTCCAACGATGGTGATGTGAAGATTGCAGACTTTGGGTTGGCGAAGAGAGTAGGAGAGAAACAAAGTAAAGAAAAACAGAGGAGGCCGGAAATTCGAGGAACGCCTTTGTACATGTCACCAGAATCAGTCAACGAAAACGAGTACGAGACGCCGGGAGATATTTGGGCACTTGGATGTTCGGTGGTTGAGATGATCACTGGAAAACCGGCGTGGAATTGTAAGCCGGAGACAAACGTGGCGGCGTTGCTAATCCGTATCGGAGCCGGAGACGAATTACCAACAATCCCACAAGACATGTCGGAACATGGGAAGGATTTCTTGTCCAAGTGCTTTGTTAAGGATCCCAGGAAGAGATGGACGGCTGGGATGTTATTGGATCATCCTTTTGTTTCTACTACTACAACAAGCAACGAATCCTCTGTCACATTAAAGGGTCATCAGCAATCATTGTCGTCATCACCTAGAGGCCATTTTGACTTCCCAGATTGCTTTTGGGACCAACCATCACCGACGGGGTCTGAATCATGGTCGGGTACGGTGGAGGAGTCAAGAATCGAGTGGTCGGTATCGCCGGAGGAGAGAGTCCAGCGGTTGGCAAGTGATGAGAAATGCAAATGGTCAGATTCTGAAAGTTGGGTATGCGTCAGATGACGGGAACTGAAATCAAGCAACCTGGGAGATTTTCTCGGGGTTCTTTCCAGGTCGCATCAAGGGATTTCAAGAATTGATTGAATTTTGATAATGATTGTGATTTTTTTTTCTTTTAATTTTTCATGTTGTAAATGATAGCACGCAGACCTAGAGTTTCGAGTTTTAGGCCACTGACTCTTTGGTTGACATAGGAGAGGTGGTTCAAGTCGCCTTGAATATATTACAACATTGTGTACATACAAGCTGAATCTTTCTTATATTCTCATTGGAATACAAAATTGGTTAAAGCTCTATTGTAAGCAGCTTTATTTACTCCAATTTGCTGGTATTTAGTTTGGAACTGTTGAACTCTAGATCAGGTTGCCGCCTAACTTATTTAGGTGTGGCTCTTAAATGTGCTCCTTGAACGGTTATGAGTAAAAATTTTAACACTCCTCTTGCTCCTATGAAAAGAGCGAGGTTCCTTCTGGGCTAAGATCTCGTCGCTTGGCCTTTGATAAAGAATACATAATTGATGTATATTTAAAGGTATGCGGTGATTTTTAATTAAAAAAAGAATGTTTTCTTGGTGTTGTGGTTTTACTTGAGAGAAAAGCGATGTCCTCGTCGTGAAATATTAACTCATGATTACTCTGCGCTTTGATTATTTGCAAGCAAGAATTAGTTACGGGACCTTAGTGAGTCTGAAAACGTTAGGTAGAGCATCTAGGAATATGTCATATGGATACCCTGTTAGACCGACAGGTACTAGTCAGAACTCGATCGGTAACTTGGCAGTTCAAGTGCTCTTTGCTTCTAGGTTGAGCATTAATAACGTCATGGGACTTGCCGACTTGGGTTTTGAAGTTTCTCCAACTTCAACTCCATATATTTGCTAAGACTGGTTTGGCCTATCCTAGTTCTTTTTTAAATTAATAAGTAAAGTTGGTTTTATTTTTTTTTTAATTTAGAACCATAATTAAAGTTTATAACTCAGTTGAAAATAGTTTGATCAATTATCAAATTAATTCCTTGAATAACACAAAATATGTGTGACCTATTTAGTCCAAATCAAGTTTATTGTGCTAATGTGATTTGATAAACAATTGACAATGTGGGGGTAGAACTTGATGATGAAAAATAACTTCGAATATAAACTTATTAGGTCATGATTTGAGTGATACCGGTAATAAGTGTGAATAAAGGAACTTCAAGGGCAGCAAGAGAATTCACATTGTAGCTTGCAAAGCAATGAAAGCTTAAGGACAAGTATTGGTGGATCATTAGAATGAGTACCAAGGGACTTTGATCATGAGTCCTTGTAAAATGTCAATGCAACCTAATTTATAAATGCAAAAGAAAAATTATTAACTTTAAATATTCTTTGAACTCTTAACTTTTTTTTTTCAAAATTTGAAATACAAATTGAATTTATTTTTCGATTATATATAGATGAATTTTGATTTTAATCAATAATAAAAAGCAAAATTTAAAAATTAATTATATGCAACTTTTTCTTTATATTTAAATATAAATAGAATACTTATGCCACTTAAATATGAGACTTTTTATTACAAATCATGTTCGTGCACTTCCTTTGTGGTAATTAAATATAGTGTCATTTAACGGTGGATAAAGAATAGGCATGTCAATGGATCGGGTCGGGTTTAAATTGTCTTTGGGATGAGCCGATTTTTGGCTTAGCCCGTTTATTAATTTTTTAAAGTAAAAAAATTCAAACCGATGTTATTTTGGAAAAAAACCGCTCAGGTCACAAGTCAAACCGGGCCAGTCTATAATCTAACCTAGGTGAACCATAATCGATCTGTAGTCCAACTAATCCAAGCTAAAAATTAATCAGATCGGACCGAAATTACCTTGCTTAATAAAGAGACTAGATTATTTGTTCCCGTTACTTTATTCTAACTTTGACAAAATGGCAGTATAACGTAAGCATGACAAATCTTGGATTTTCGATTTAAACCGGGAGAAAAGTGGGCCATCGACTCGGCTTCACTAGATTGTTGTAATCCTTTTGGGCCTTATAAACAATTGTATGAGGATTCGTATCCTTATGATCTTTTTGGGCCCTGTAAACGATTGGAGGAGCATTCGTTTACAGTACAAGTTAAAAAAACAGAAAAGTCCCTAACGACTACTCAAATGCCCAAACAGTCGTACGACTACAATTGTCACCAACAAAGTGTGGCTCATTGGAGGTTCTGCTAGAGGCAGGTCTTGTGTTGTTTCGCTGGATTAGATTGATGTGCTTTGAACCATATGCATGATTAAATAAAAATGGAATTGTAAATAATAAACAAAGAAAAAGGATTAAATATTTTTTAAAATATAGTTTTTCGCTGTAATCACGCCTTACTACTTGTTAAGTAAATTGAAAAGTTGTCAGGATATTATTACGCAAGCTAACACAAATTCTACTGGTATACAAGAGAGAATCTGGTCTGAGATTGAATTCCAAAACTACGATGTCACTTGGTTATAGTTCAATACAGTAAGAATTCTTTTTAAGGTAAAGGATATGCAATCCGCCGACAGATCCTTCTATATAACTTAATTTTTCCAGATTTTTATGGGTCCATTCTCCTAAACATATGTCAGAAGATCATAATACATTTTGTGCCTGTCATAATGCATTATTCTTATGTTTCAATTTAGACTGGAAAAGAGCTACAAGCAAAACAGCAAGGAAATTTACTTACAGCTTCTGACGTTGCCAACTCCGATGAAACGTTTTAAGAAAGTCTTGTACATGAAAAAAATTATTTTCCCTTTTTTTTTTGTTTTTATTGATAAGTGCAGTTGTTCTTCAAAGGAACTGCTACATTCATTTTCTGAGGATCCATGGTCACAGAGCATTGGACCCTCTTATAGAATTTGGGATTGACAAGGTGACCTAAAACATAAGCCCTGGACCGAACCATGAAGCTTAGAGTCAATGGCACTGGTTGAATCGGTGCACCGTTCAAGCTACTCAAGCTAGCTCCCCCGCCATATAATGGAATGCTACTTCCTTTCACCAACACCGTCAATGACCTCTGACTCTTTCTTGATTGATAGAAGTCCTTTATCTGCAATTGACAATCAGTTTTGACAAACTAAGTCAAATGTTTTTTTTCTTCTTCTTTCATGTCAGACATAATGCAATGGGCATATCACACTTGTATTGATAATTTTCTTATGAAGATTGAAATGCATCTTGTCTGAAAATCATATATGAGACAACGACGTAAGAGACAATTGTTGGAATGCTTACATTGCCGGTGGCAACAGTTAGTTGAGTGTAGTATAGATCTAAAGGAGTTGATGTGACGTGGACACCGAAAAATGTAGCAGTATTACGAAATGTGAGTTTGACAGAGCAGTTCATGGACACCATTTCAGTGGCTACGCCTGAGAAATCCGCTCCAGCTTGTACGACAAATTGATCAAACATTATGCTCTGTAGAATCCAACACAATCAAAGCAACCATTTCAGTCTCTGCTCATTCTAGTGAACATAACAGATTCGAAAGAAAAAATTGAACAAATTTTTTATCTTTTCTGATACGCTCTGTTCTCGTATTACCTTCATGGTGATGGTGGGCTTCTGAGACCGACTTGCACCCCAAAGAATCAACGAAAACAAAGTGAAAAGCGCTAAGAAGCCAACAACAAAAGCGAGAAAGTAACATCGACGAGGAAGGCCATGCGTGACAATGTCACCATCAAGAAGGCCTTCTTCTTCAATGGCATCAAAACCCTTCCACGGTTTGCGACCTTTACGATGAGTAGATTCATCGTTTTTACGATTCTGGTGAGGTTTGAGAGACCCAGAGAAGCGTGTAGAGGAGGACTCTCGAGAATGAGGCCCCAAAGAAGAGTTAGAGTGCGAATGTGGAGGGGAACCCATCGGGCTAAGCACCGGCGTTGAGTGGAAAGAGTTGGTGGTTTTCTCGCCGTCATGAGAGTCTCTTGACGGGCTCTGAACATAGTACACAGGGCGGCTTCGAGGAGGAGATGACCTGGTCGGCGATGACTGGGTTAGGCTGCTTACTTCTGAGTCTGTCTTGGAGAGATGAGCTGACATTGTTGGTTTCTGTCTGTGACTAGGTAGTGTTAGATGATGCCAGTAGCTTTTGCAGAGGCTTGAGCGTTTGATAGTTTTCAGGAAATGTAGAACGTACGTTATGGCAGCGCACGTTGTGATGTGGTTTGTTTATTGTTATCGATGTTGTATTTATGAAGGTAATTAATAGGGGAAGGTGGACTTGCCAGGAAGTAGCTGGGATTGTCTACTGTACTTGTTTTTTGTGTTTATTTATACGTAGCTCAGTTTTCTAGTTGCTTTTCACCATTTTTTCAGGAGTCAAAAACAGGGTTTACCAGTAGCTTCAAACCCTGTTCAAGACGCGATTTGCAAGCTATGGTGGCTGACATTGAAAGTTCCCATTTGAAATTTCTAATGAATTCTCATGCTCTAAAGTCAGGGAGAAAATGGTTCCCAGAGCTCAAAACCACTCCAAAGTATTCAGTTTATCATTGCAGCCAGGAGTTTTTGATTGGAAGCCAGCGGGACAAGTACTAGGAAGATAATGTCATTTGACGGAAATTCTGTACTCGCACCAAAATTACAAACTTGGAATATACAGTCACGGGGATATGAGTATAAAATGACTTTGACATATTAAAACACATTGTTAATAGTTTTTGATTTTACCATTTAATTAAATTTATTATTTAATTTTAAAATATTGAATTATTAAATAAATTATTTAAAAATATGTAATTAATGAAATATTATATAGTTACACAGAAATAATAATGCAAAATTTTCTGTTATGAAAGAAAAAAAGGAAGCTTCGGTTCGTTAACCATCCAGTACGTCCATTATGTCAGGCTTGTTGATGTCCGTTCCTTCATAAGTCCCTTGTACTTTTATGCAAAGTCTAATTGGTCAACTTTAACAAGTTGAGACCAATTCATGAATTTAAAGCCTTGCTTGAATTGCTTAAGCATAGTATGTGAACAGTTAAGCGTAAATAAAGTCCTATACAAAGAAGACTAAAAATAAAATTGAACCGAAAGATTTATAGGATCTAACTCGTCAATCTTCGGACCCCAGTTTTTGAAAATAGTGTGCGCAAGTACTAATCCAACTGGACTAATCTCTTTCCACTTTCAGACGCGTGATTGCCTGAGTTGACCCGTTACAGAAACATAAACTTGTACACGGTTCCTCAATTCACGGTCACAGTTTCACATGACTATTCATTTCATACGTCTCAAAGTCCTGTGTGCTCATCCGTAGCACATGCCCTCTTTTGTCCAAGTTCTGCCAATTTTTTAGCCGGGGTTTGACCTTTATTTGATAGACATGAACCAGGATCATGGCGAGTGGTTTCGCCGGTCTTAGGCCGCGGAAACATGGGGTAGAGACAACCAAGCAAATTGAAATGGCTATCCCTAATTGACCATCCTTTCGGTTAATGCATCAGAGAACAGCGTAAAACTCTGCCACGACGCACAATTGTATGAACTTTTGTCACTGAAACGTCTACACTTTGGTTTCAGACATCATTTTACACGTTAGGCTCCAAACTCTGCCCTCCAAGATGCAACAAATTCACGCTAAATGCGTATATTTGTTTGGTGGTTGGCTAGACAGAGAGGGCACGTTACAGAAATTAACGAAGAAGATACCATTACGCGGGAAGCAGCTCGAGTGACGATTAAACGGTAGCATTAGCTACTATGCGGAATACGCGTCGTTTAAATAAGGCTCTACGGATGCAATCCTAGACCAGCACATATTGTAGCCCTTACTATCACGTGTATGTAATTAAATGAAACGCTAACGACTATATGGACATAAGAAAGCATAATTCAGTTATCTGTCTTTCTGAATATTTTCTCTGTGATTCTAGAATTCTTTTCTCTCTCTCATTTGTTTCCTTTCTTCATTCGTACCATACGGATACTATCACGGGAATGACTCTACAATCATGTTGTCACCAAAATTATAAAACAATTAGTATTAGAGCAGTCGATTCTAGGAAGGAATCCACGACAGACGTTACGAGAGGTGCCGAGATGCGCAAGCTCTAAGAAAACATGAGAAGTTAATTTGGTGGAAGCACAAACCAGGAATGAGAAAATGTTTCTCGATTCAAAATATAGGAACGAGAAAATGTTATCGGAGTTTCAAAACAAAATAGAAAAGGATGCGAAAGAGATGATGGAGTTGAAAAATTATGTTCTTACAATTTTTGCAGAAACAAAGGGGAGAACCAGGAATTACAATTTCAGGCTTGTCAAAACCCAACCTCCAGAGTATACAACTCATGTAGGAGAAGGATGAAAACTCAACTTCTACAAGACTGAATCAAATCAAGTTTCTTTCGTTTGACGGTGAAAACATCAAATTGTGGCTGTACAGCTGTAAGAAATTTTTTCAATTGGATCAAACTCTATAAAAGAAAAGAGGTAAGAGTGGCAATCCTGCACATGGATGAACAAGCTCAAGAGAGGCACCAACCATATGTTAAGAATCGTAATAAAGCAGAAATGGTAGATTGGGATGAGTTTACCAAGGCTTTCAAACATAGGTTTGATGTGAAAATCTTCAATGACTCTCTAGGAGAGTTTAAAGAATTAAAATAAAATGTGAAAAAAATCGGAAGGATGTAATGATTTTGCAAACTTTCAAAATTTTCCTCAATCGTTTCTAGCATAAACAAAATCAGAAAGATTAAACGTATCAAAATAAATTAACATCGAAATTTGTTAACGCAGTTTGACACACCTTGTCTATATTTGCAGAGCCCTCATCCAACTTAATACTTTCACTAACGACAATAGTTTTAATACAAGACTTTACTGAGCCGTCACCACTCAACCTTTGACATTATCTCTCGTTCTCACAACCAGTGAAAGTATTTCACACCCAATGATATTACTACCTCATACTAACCTTAACAGAGGATTTTCTCAAGCAATGTTTAATGATAACGAAAAAAAATAAACAACTCAAGTGATTAAACAAAATTTAATATAAATAAAAACACTTGAGATAAAAAAACAACTCCCCTAAATATTTTACTTCATCAATGAAAGAACAGGAAGTTGTCAATCAAGAAATCTGCTATGAATCTTCGATATAATCATTGAAATATCCCACACAAAGCAGCCACAAAACGTCTTAAATTAACGCGAAACGTTAACCCAATGGAATTGTAACAACCACGACAAATACTGAAGTTTTTGCATCGAATCAATAACAAAGACAACAGTTACAAAGTCATGAAAGCTTATGGAATTTTAGCACACCAACACTAAAAACGAGTGCCACAAAATTACCCCAGACAACCCTCAATTGTCGTTTAAAGATGGAAGAATACCCAGCTGCAGAAAATCATGCAAGCAACCAAAACACAACACCCACTCACAGTCGACTGTTTCTTATACCAATAATAACCGTAGCTAACATAAGAGGTTACTATCCAAGAACAACGAAGTGGGTTGGATGAACAACTCAATTGAAAGTAAGCCACCTCTTAACCTATACAGCAATCATCTATTTTTGGCAATAATGTATTCACGACAATAATTAAAAGAGATCGTTGACAGTGCGCCACCATAGACACATCTAAGAGCTAGCTTATCTCATTATACAAGAAGTCTTCACATCATAGAATTCTTCATTTTCACAACCATAAGCACATCCATATCTTTTACAAGATTTTGTCTTTATCTAAGTCAAACCTAATGTATCTTCTACCTTATCTTGATTTGAATTTGAAAACTTTCATTATCTTGGAGATCCAATTATCAAAAATGTCAAAATTAAATAATGAGATATATAACATATATCTTAATAATCTCCCCCTTTTTGGCATTGTTTATCACAAATATGAAACACCCCCTAAAGAAGATACTGAAAACGATCTAGAAGGGGGGGTTGAATAGATCTTTTAATCTTTTTCGTAAAGTGCTACAAAAACAAAGAATTAGAACACACAAAATAAATAATCAAAATTGAAATGTAAACAAAGTAGGGAAGAAAGGCAAACACTGTTTTTATAGAGGTTCGGTGCTAAGACCTACGTCCTCTACCTAAGCTCCCACTT
>JANZXP010000196.1:4898386-4916152 GCA_027576715.1 Erythroxylum flavicans | reverse complement strand
TGCCATGTGGAGTTTGTAGTGATTGCACGTAGCGCTCCCTAATCTTAGGATATGTGTCGGAATGACCTACGGGCATTTCGGTGCGTACCCTAGGGTAATTGGGGTGTTACACATACACCTTTAGAACATCTCCTTATACCAGTGCTAAGAAGAAGGATGGTTAAAGGATACAATAGCCTAGGCATTTAGTTGTTAATTCAGTGGTCGGATGGAGAACATGCTAATGCAACATGGGAGTCCCTATTCGATCTTCAGAAGCGGTTTCTAGAAATTAACCTAGAAGAGAAGGATATTGAGGGAAAGGGAATTATTATAGGAATTGATGAAGAAGATGACCATGATACAGGAAACAGCTTGAGTGACGAATAAACGGTAGCTTTAGCTACTATGCAGAATTCATGTCGTTTAAATAAGGTTCTACG
This sequence comes from Erythroxylum flavicans, assembly GCA_027576715.1. Lineage (NCBI taxonomy): Eukaryota > Viridiplantae > Streptophyta > Magnoliopsida > Malpighiales > Erythroxylaceae > Erythroxylum > Erythroxylum flavicans. Next base: position 4,915,730 of record JANZXP010000196.1, on the reverse strand, counting down.
AATGTAATCTTAGAACAGTACACATTGTAGCCGTTACTGTCATGTGTTTTTAAATGAAACATTAACAATTATATGGACATGAAAAAACATAATTCAGTTGTCTTTCTTTCTAAATATTCTCTCTGTGTTTCTGAAATTCTTTTCTCTTTCTCCTTTGTTTCCTTTCTTCATTCGTACTAGATGAATACTATCACGGGAGTGACACTGTAATCACATTGTCACCAAAATTATACAGCAGGGTATATTTAGCATTTGAGTGAGAAGTAATTTGTGTTCCGTGTGTAGATCAAAACTGAATCAATTTTTATTTCCACGACTTAGATTGACTAATAATTAGTTGTTATCTAATGTGCTAGTTTAAAAATATTGACTAATACATACATAAGTACAATCATGAAGTTTTAGGGAACAAATGAGTATTTTTTAGGTTTTAGGGCGAACATATTCTAACAAATAATGTTTTTCTCTCGAATGCATAGGTGGACACACACTATGAGTGTAACAAAAGATTTTTATAAAAAAGACACGGCTTTAAACAAATATGTGTTAGAACCCATGTTTATGTTTGAATAAAGGCAATCATAAATGCATTTTAAGACATGAGTGTATTAGGTTTTATATATATACATACAGAGAAACATTAACTTATATAACCTGAAACACATGCGTATTTGTGCTTATCTTTCATTCCAAAAAGAAATAGTGAGTTATTCGATTTTGTTTTAAGCCATAATTGTAAAGGATAACAATATTTGAAAATACGTTTTTTTTAGTGGTTTTCAAACTTTGGATTTCATGAAGTGGAAATTCTAGATCTTGCAAAGCTTAAGGAATGAAAAGTTGAGATGGAGAACCAGACGAGTAGAAAAACCATGTATCTAAGATCACAAAATGATACTAAGTCAGTATCTAAGATCACAAAATGATACAAAGTCCACAAAATCAAAATTCTAAAGATTTTACGAGAATTATGTAATTTAGAGACATTGCATTGTTCAAAAAATCACAATAAAATAACATTTCAAGAATGATGAACATAATCATAATTAAAAGGATCAAGTTTTTAAGGCTGAATATATGATTCTTTAAAATTTTATATACAAAAATAGTGAGTGTAGCTAGTGATGACAATAGGCCGGATCAAATTAGACTGATGTGACCTCTTAAAGAAGCGGCTTGAGCCTAGTTTGAAATCTGATCTGGTCTGAATTATATTGTTTAAGCCTAAACTTAATCAGATATCGAGCAACTCGAACTCATTTAAAATATATCTGAAATTTTACCTAATCTATATCTAACTAGCAGATCTGACCCAAAACTCATCTTTAATCTCCTATATTATTTAATTCCCATTGTCATGACTAACCTAACAAAAATTGAAATCTAAAAGCTTAAAAGCAAATCTGGAAGAATCTAAAGGATCAATTTGACTAGTAATAGACCAATCATGTTGCAGAGGAGGGGGAGGTCCATGTCCAAGCATGGTAGTGCTAGGAATTTTGGTGGTGGAAAATGGTAAATTTGGAAAGTAATTTAAGAAAAAAAGGTTAGTTTCTATGGTTTAGTAAAAAAATTTGTGGTTCTGAGTTGAGAGTTTTACTTCAAGGTTTCTTAAATTTTATTTAAAGCATAAAGTAATGGGCTTTTTGTACTTTTCACAAATTTAAGCTCTAATGTTTAGGAAACTATTATAAAAACTTAGAAATAATAGGCATGGATCAAAGATTCAAAGCAAACAATACATATAACTCAAATAATATTAACACTACAACATAACACTAGTAATTAGAATAGATAGAAAAGAGGAGAAGATTGAAGAGACAAAAACTGGAAAAGACCATAGAAAGAATTTCAAAAGATCAAAGATTAGAGACAGAAAACATAAGAACAGAAAATAGGAAGAGTTGGAAACAATGATCATATAAGAGAAAAGTGAAACACTAAACTTCTAAGGTTTCCTTTATTATATATCATCGAGCTTTAAGTCACATCGGACTCTCAAGCTCGAGTTCAAGTTTAGCCTGAAATTAAAATTTTTTTAAAAAAATTCAAACCAAAACGGAAGACCAGTTAAGTCTAATCAATCTTGTTGACTTCGAGTGGGTTAAATTGGACCTGAGCTATTTGTCAAGTCTAAGTATGGCGTATTATCTCATTAATAGATTACCATAAAATTCATTAGATAGGAAATTGATAGAGGGAGTGTAAACAGGAAATAAGATTTGAAACTTTATATGTCTCACTTATGTTTATGTTTATAGTGATGATAGGTCCAAATTTAATCTAAAGTCAAAGAATTATATTATTAACTACCATAAAGGTACGAAGAGCTATAAGGTTTTGGACCTAACATCAAAGAAGATAGTGATTGGTAGGAATGTAGTGTTTAATGAGCAACAAATGTTAAGCAAACAATGTAGGGTTTGAGCTAGCATCAACTGAGGGTAGTATTTAGTTAGCATAAGTGAAACTAGATCAATTTAGAGCAAACATGAAAAAGGCTAAATATTTGAGTTTAGAAGATTGAAAAGCGATGGTAGAGGAAGAGCAACATTATAGTATATTAATGAATAAAGCAATATATACCATTAGACCTCTAAACATATATAATTAGAAAGATTTAGTATCTTTCACACTTTTCATTAGTAATGAGGATGTAAATACCTTCCAAGAGGCTATAAGTAATTATAAGATGGATATATAGATGATAACTATGGTGGAGGAGGTGGAGTCTTTATATAAAAAGAGAAAAAAGTGAACTAATGTAGCTTCCCAAAAGAAAGAGGCCTATAAAATACGTATGGGTATAAAAGAGGAAGTCAACAATAGCATAAAAAGGAAAAAAAAGTTAAAAGATCTACTGGTAGTAGAAGTGTACAACACAAGGGGATTGATGAAGATGAAAAATTCTCTTTAGTAGTTCAACATACTTACATCAGGATTTTGATGACATTAATAGCTAGTTTGCATATGCATCCAAATCAGGTGGATATAAAGACAACTTTTCTTTATGATGATTTGGAATAGCAAATTTATATATCGCCTAAAGTGTTTAGTCAACTTGAAAATAAGCTTCTAATATGTAGAATATGTTTGCTTTTGTTAAAAGATAACAAACTTTCAATTTTCCCAATAAGATTGCTAATTTTTCCAATTTCTTATTTACATCCTGACAGTTGACAAATTATTTTGTAATTTTATAAATTTAAAAACTATTTTGTAATTTTAAAAAATTATCTAAAACATTATAATCGTATCGACTAGCACTAATATGATACCATGATAATAAAACTAAAAAATGGTATTGAATCTAATATGATAGTTGCAAGATTGCTCCATAAATATCTATGACCTCGTTTACAACCACGTTCACTTCTACATATAAATTGTCTTTTTCACTTTGCTCTATGTAATTATTTTTTGACTATAAAGATAACTTTGCTAATAAAGTTTGTTCAACTGGTACATCTTTTTTTTCCCGTGATCCATCCTTTCTTCACGAAATTGTAAAGATGCACTTATCTCATCTATGTTCATATTGCTCACATCTTTAGATTCTTCAATAGTTGTTACCATATAATTAAAATTTGAGTCAAGAGATCATAGTACCTTCTCCATAAGTTAAACATATTTCATGTTTTCACCAAGCCTATTTATTTGATTCACTACTATTAACACTCTTATGAAGTATTATAAAATTGATTCTAAATCCTTAATTAAGAACGTCTCCAACTTGACCCTTAGAATTTGAAGTCACACCTTCTTCATCTTATCAACTCCTGTCACTAAATTCTAAAGAGTTTGGGCGTCTTCTTTAATGTGGTTTCATTAACTATTTTCTCAAACATTTCTTCGTCTAAACCTCGATGGATGATGGTAAGTGCAATTTGATCTTTGTTTTTTTGCTTATTCGAGGCTTCTTTTTCATCTTAAGTCAAGCTTTTATGATCTTAAAACTCCATATAGAGATCGCAACCAAGCGAGCTTGATCAAACTCATTATCGATCTGACTCTACTAGTGGACAATCTTATCCTAAACTTGAATAGGCTCGGACTACCTCAAATGATGCCATTTTAGGTGGGATTGAGTTGGGCCTTAGAACAACCTCAAAGACCCCAATTTGATCCAAAGCCTAACTAATATGGCCTGACATATGACTTCCTCGTGCTAGGAGTTAGGTAAATTATGGATATTGGAAAGACATAGAGGTTACTTTTGAGATCATGCTTGGCTCAGATATAATTTAAAAAAAAAAGATATTTACAAATATTTATAGACTCATACAAGTAATGAAACAAAAGTATTTTTGCCAAATAACTTTTTATTTTTCCTCTCTTATATAAAATTACACGTTACATGGCAATTTATAGTTCCATTGAAGAGTTCTAGACTAACCACTTCAAAACTACTTAATGGTAGAATACAAAGAAAGATACTTTCAATGATATAACAAAATTTACGTAACCAAAAAAAAAAGATCAGTTGTCTTTATTTTACCAATTTGTCTTCATTTGGATATAGACACAAAAATCTTTAAGACAAATTTTAAATCACTTAAATTGATTAAAATTAACTAGTCTCTCAAAATTGTTGTATAATTCTAGAAGTCAGGATTATTTTCCTTCGCATGAGAAATGTAACCAGGGGACTTTTGCGGCGCTTTAAGCAACTTGTAATAATGGCACTAATACAGAACTTGTGCAAGCGTAGACAAGCTCGGAGAGAAAGGTTACTTAAGGTTGCTCTGGAAGTGTCTGATACAGAAAAAATGGTGGCTAACTAGCAGTTCTGGTGGCCAGAGAAAGCTTAGGGCATAACTGACAGGTCCGTCCGACAAATATACATATCAGATTGTGCCACAAAGTGTGGGAAATAGTAAGATACTGATCAGAAGTGCACGTCCAGCCAACTAATTGTGTGGAATGCCGAGTGTGTTTATAACGTGAGGCCCATGCCTGAAACAAATTGGGCCGCTTTGTTTTTAATATATCTATTCAATCAGTTGAACATTCTGTAGACTGTAAAGGATTTGTCGATTTTCTATCTCAGCTCAATGAACTCGTTTTAAATACAAGAAAATTCATGTGAATGAATCACGGTCCAACTATATTTATTTCAAGGTTTGTATTTGTTTTTATTTCTCTAGCTCCAAATTTATCATTGACAAGTATAATACTTATAAAATTGGTTTACGTTTGTACAACTCGTGCAAATATAGAATGATTCAAACACACGCTAGTGAAAAACATTGACAAGTAACAAAGTTTAATGCCACAAACTTCAAACATCGCTCGAGATGGGCAAGATCTTTAAAAAATAGATAACAATACCAAACCGAAATATGCTAGATGACGAAGATATAAGACCAAATGTGCATGAATCATCATTATGTAAATATTTAATGTAATGATAATAGGCTCTAATGCTATAAGAACCTTATACAACTTCCTTCTTCCATGTTCCTCGGTGATCCGAGAATGAAGGCATGTCTGAAATCTCCATGATCACCGCATATCCAGATTCAAATCTTTTTTTTTCTTTTTTCATTGTTTAGTTGGGTTTAATCTTAAGTTCTGTCCTGAGAAACGGGGCGCTGTAAAAGTTTATATTTGTTCTCGCTTGCAGGGTTCCAATGTTTCCAATTATCTCCATCTCCAAATTCTATTCCTTTTCCTCTGCTTCTTCGCTTTTAGATGTTCCAGTCTAAAGGTTTTTCCTTTGATTCTGCGTTTCCAAGGCGCTTCTCTTTTTTTTTTTTAAATATTTCTCGTATTTGGGTCTTACGTTTCTATTGTTCATTTTCTACAAATGAATCAGCTAGGGGAAACTTGTTCTTCCGACAACAACTGCGATGTCGGACTACGGTGCGAAACTTGCCCTGCGAATGGGAATACGCGACCCAGATGCACCCGGGTCCAGCCATTGAACCCGACAACAAAGGTGGGCTGCGTTTAATGTAAACTGAACTGTTTCTGGTTATCCCTTTTTATTTTTTTGGAGCAACGAAGTGGACAACAGTAAAGCAATGATTTGTGATGATGTGGGTTAGGTGAAAGGTCTGGCATTCAACAAATACTCATGGTTAACAACTCACAACTCCTACGCTATAATGAACGCTAAATCGGAGACAGGTTCGATTTTGCTATCTCCGACGAACCAAGAAGACTCTGTCACCAATCAGCTCAAGGTCAGATATTTTTACTATTCAGCAACGTCTTTGACATTTTTCATTTCTTGGGAAAACAAAGAGAACTTCTTTTGCGTGTTAGACCTTTACGTTGATTCTTGTTTCTCAATTGCGGCTTACATAGTTGCCACGTTTATTGAATCGAACGTAGACGTCTTCAATCATGTTTTTTCTATCTTGTCAGTAACTTATCTGTCCAGGTGTACAAGGTTTCTTTTCCCAGCTCCACATTTTTTTCTTGTTCTTTTAATCCTTTTGTTCATTCATAATTTTGAATAACATAGTGTTAAAATTAAAAATTTAAAATATTATATTAATATTAATTTCGGAAACACTTATCCTTTCAGTTTTTCAGAAGGAATGTGATTCGCCAAAGTGTACAGAGTATTAGGAAAGCAGAGTAAATGAGGGGGGATTAGTAATTAGTATAAACCTCTTCAAAGTGGTAAAGCAATGAAAGTACGTGAGTGTTAACTTTATAAACTTAGGACAAAAAGAAGAAGAATAAGCTTTTGATGGCATACCAAAAGCATATGCTGATCTTTGCGTAGATAAAGCACATAGTAAAGTTCCAGAAGATAGACAAGTTAGGCAAATCTTGCCTTGGCTTCGCTGTCCTATCATTTTCATCAGTTGATTAAAAATAGGCATTTCAGCTAACGCCATCTCACCTTCTCCATTTTATATTTGCACTTTAGTTATGCTTCATTGGAAATTCTTATAATTAGATTGGCAATCGGCTGGTCGCAATTCAATTTCGGCCTGTTATTCGATTGGAGCAAAATTAGAATTTGAGTCATATAACTGTTAGATTGGAAAATTCAACAAAGTTGAGTGTTATGATCGATTATTGGACGTTGCTTTGATGTGAATTCCACTACTTAAACGCGTACTTCATCACATTCACTGAAATTTACCGAAATCCATGTTTTATGTATCAAATTTACCAAGACATACTATACTAAAACTGTATTTGCTTGTAGAATGGGGTTCGAGGGCTCATGCTTGATATGTATGACTTCAGGAATGATATTTGGTTATGTCACTCATTTGCTGGAAAATGTTACAACTACACAGCATTTGTAAGTGTAGTCTGAATCTATCATTGTTGCTTCCTTTTTTCTGAATTCGTCATTCACAGTTGGCTGACTGTAATCACATGCAGCAACCAGCCATTAATGTGCTGAAAGAGATCGAATCCTTTTTAGCTGCCAACCCCTCAGAGATTGTCACCATTTTCATTGAGGATTACGTGACATCTCCACAAGGTTTGACAAAGGTCTTCAATGCTGCTGGTCTAAGCAAGTACTGGTTTCCTGTGTCAAACATGCCCAAGAGTGGCGAAGATTGGCCAACAGTGGATGATATGGTCCAGAATAATCAGCGTCTGGTGGTGTTCACTTCCAAATCACATAAAGAGGCTTCTGAGGGCATAGCTTATAACTGGAAATACGTGGTAGAAAATAAATGTGAGTCTTAATTATGAAGCCTTAAAATCAACCAACTTGTTTTAGTGATGAGGATACAGAGCAGATGAACTTTTGCAAATGATGCAGATGGAGATGATGGGATGGTAGCAGGTTCATGTCCAAATCGCGGTGAATCACCTCCACTGAGCACTACTACAATATCTCTGTTTCTTCAGAATCACTTTTCTACTAATCCCAATTCCACCAAAGTTTGTGTGGACAATTCAGCTTCGTTAATAAGCATGACCAAGACTTGCTACCAAGCAGCTGGCAAACGATGGCCAAACTTCATTGCTGTTGATTTCTATCAGGTACTTTCACTGACTAGGTGCACCAAATGCAGATATGAATATGGTTAAAATCAACTCTTTATTCTTTTTGCAGAGAAGTGAAGGCGGAGGAGCGCCAGAAGCAGTGGATAGCATGAATGGCCACCTCGCCTGTGGATGTGACAGTATTGCATATTGCAGGGTATGTTAAGCATAGCACGTGTCATTATCACAGTCTATCGTATTTGTATTGGAATTTTCTACAATTACGTGTTATTGAGATTAGGTGACCATTCTCAAGTAGCTGCAATGATTAACTAATGCATTTGGTAAATATGTGGCTGGTTGACAGGCAAATGGTACATTTGGTACATGTGACGTTCCTCCTATGGCACCCCCTCCACCGGCTGCCGGCGGAAGAAGCTCACAAGTTCCTATAGCCACTCCCCCCAATACTGGTCATTTGAACGGAAAAAGTGTCCGATGGTGGTGGCCGTTGGGGACAATTTTGATCATATCTTTTGGCTTGTAATTAATTCAATGTTGTTTGTAGAGGTGAATTTCGGCGTGCTTCTTGTGTACCTAATGTTGAGGGTTCTAGGCTCAGGAAAAGTACCATTTTCAGGCATTGCTGTATTTTTAAACACTCGCGTTAAAAAGGATGGATTGAATAAAGCTAAATATATATTTTTTTGAAATATCAGATTCTGAAAAATAATTATCCTTGACTTTTTTTATTTATCTTAAATCTTGTAAATTTGCATTCGACTAATAATTCAAACAATTTGTTATAAAATATTCGTTAAATGAATAAAATATTTTGATATTTTTTATTTAAGATAACAAATTTAAATTATTAGTTAATAATTAAATTCAATTTAAATAAACAAAACAGTAGAAATGACGACATCTTCAAACTTCCTCTTATAGTTCTAAGATTCATGTAAATTTATAATTTTAGGAAATAAAGCAATAGAGGGCCGGGGGAAAAAAAAAGAGAGAGAGAGAAGAACCGAATCCTGTTGGCGCCAAAATCTATCAAATTTCCCTCCAATTTCCATGGCTAATCCCCAAAATACCATTTTCACAATTAGAAGTCCTAATTCTGTTTGATCCACTGTCGTGAGAGAGAAAATGTCGGACGAGCAGCCAATGGTAGCTGGCCGCCGCCGGAGCAGGGGCATAGAAGCGACTGCTAGGGCTGGAGCTCTCGAAAGACTTAAGGCCCTACGCCGGGGAGTCCGGAGATCTGAGAATGGTGGTGGATATGACATCAAGGTGGAGGATCCAATCTACGACACGGTTCCTGAGGAGGAATACGACAAGCTGGTGGCTCGCCGGCGAGAGGAGGCGCAAGGTTTCATCGTCGATGACGACGGGCTCGGCTACGGGGATGAAGGCGAGGAGGAGGACTGGTCGCAGACCGCTATGCCTCCATCTTCGGACGAGTCCGACGGCGGCGGCGAGCCACGTAGCAGGCCTAAGAGGAAGAAGATAGAGAGTAAAGAGAAAGAGACGCAGCAAAAGAAAGTGAATCCCGCGTTGTCGGCGGCAGCGGCGATGATGGGGAAGCAGAGGATTTCAGCGATGTTTACTTCGACGGTGTTTAAAAATAGGGATTCAAGTAAGGCTAAAGATTTAGACTCTGAAAGTATTGTTGATGATGTGATTGCGGAGTTTGCACCTGATGAGACTGATAGAGAGAGGCGTAGAAGAGCTCAAGTGGCTAGCAAGAATTTGAAGCCGATTAAGAGTGAACCTCATGCTACTGTTAATGATAATGTGGTTGCTTTGGCCGAATTAGACAGGATTGATGTGAACAGTAGTGATTATTCAGCTAGTGTTGTGGAAAAAAGGGGGTTAACTGTAGAAGTCAAAAAGGAGCAAGGAATAAAGGAACTGGGAAATTTGGAAACAGATGGAAGTTTCGGTGAGGAGGCAGTGGAAAATGCCGTTGAAGTGAAAGTGGAGCCGGTGGCCAAGGAGGAGGAAGCTGGATGTAAACTCAATGCAAAGATTAGTGTCGAGGAAAGAGATCCTGCTTTGAGTGCGACAGCTGGGTGGCAAGCAGTGAGGAGTGGCGGGAGTGGAGACCGTGTTAGTGTTACTGAGGAGGCTAAAGTCGAGTGCATTAGCGAAGAGCAGTCGGACTTTCAGTTGGAGTCTGATGGATCACTGCCATTTTACGTTCTTGATGCACATGAGGAAGCGTTTGGAGTTAACATGGGAACCATTTATCTCTTTGGGAAGGTAACTGATTGAGTTTTGACATAATGATAAACCTCTATTTTAGGGTTTTTGTGCAGAACATGCATATTGTAACGCAACAGTGCTAATTAGATATGGAAGTTAGATAATAAATTGATTCATCTCTTATGTCCTTTTAAGCAGTCTGTAGAGGTCTTCTATAACTGACGGGTCTTGAGTGAATAGGTGCATTGTTGGTAATAATCCAATTGTTTTGACTTGATCAACTTTCTTTGCTCGCATGAATGATTACCTCTTTCTCCTAGTTGCCTCTCAAATAATATTTTCCTGATTATACATGGTTTTATCAGAGTAGTATATGTCATTGAAACAAATGCTAAACTCAACATGTATGTCACCTGGTTGAAATTCAGGTCAAAGCAGGAAGTGCATATCATAGTTGCTGTGTGGTTGTCAAGAACATGCAAAGATGTGTATATGCAATTCCAAATGGTTCAATATTTGATCCTGATAAGATGATCAGGCTTGAAAAAGATGCTGAAGAGTCCCGCATTTCTCCCTCAACTTTCCGAAAAAAACTGCAAGTGTGTCTTTCTTGACACATATTTAAAGTTGTGTTTATACATATGACGTTTTTCTTCTCCCTATTCTTCATATGACTTCAATTAATACTTTCTACAGGATATTGCTTTTGAACTAAAGAATGAACTAGCCAGCCAACTGGTGACACTAAATGTTTCAAGTTTTACCATGGCCCCTGTTAAGGTTTGTGGATACAACGAACCTTAGGCCTTCAACCTTCAAGTCATTTGCAGCTTTTCTCCCTTTTTAGTATTCTTTCAACACATCTTATGATTCATTTTGTTTCTTATTCATTGTGCTGAACACCTTGCAGAGGAGATATGCTTTTGAGAGATCTGACATACCCATTGGAGAGAATTATGTGCTTAAAATCAACTACCCATTCAAGGTACAATGCCAAATTTGTCAAACATTGCAGTACTGTGGTATGCAACTTCGAGTTTTGATTCCTCAAATTTCAACTTGATACATATCACTGAAATTCCATGAGATGTCTTGAAATTACATTGCTGCTTTGCTACTGCCAATTCCTATCATTTTCTTGTTAGCTAATTTAGGTTTTATTACTGCAGGAACCTCCACTGCCAGCTGATCTAAAAGGAGAAACTTTCAGTGCACTAATTGGGACTCATCGCAGGTAGGGAAATTGTGCATATTTTCACTAATTCCCTCGCATAGAGATTGCATTTATAAAATTTTTATATACCTTATTTGGAAAATTTGAACTATTTCATACATGCACTGAGATGACAGGTAATTCCAGAGACTTCTTTTTTAATTTCTAGCTTAGTTACAATTAATGCAAACATTTGATACTATTTGTTGGACTATCTCAACTGTGTCTTCTGCCTAATCTAACTTATTAATCCTTTGAATGTGAAATATGAGTTTTGAATGATTAGAACAATATATTAGGTTCAAGGTAATTACATTTACCTTTGGTTGTTTAGATTTGCAAGAATGTAAAGAAAAAGAATTTCTAATTATGGCTCTTGAAACTTGTTATATTTAGTGCTGTTACTGGTGAGTTCCTTCTATACTTCTTGTGTGCAAGTTCAGTGCTTTGACTGCATACTATTGACTGCAGTGCTCTGGAGCTTTTTCTTGTCAAAAGGAAGATTAAGGGGCCTTCATGGCTATCAATTTCAAAATTTTCAACTATTCCAGCTTCTCAAAGGGTGAGGCTGTTGATATGAAAATCTTTCATTTTCACTATTCCTATCAAGTACTATTGAAATGACTCTATTTTCTTCTGTAACAATTTGGTGCAGGTGAGCTGGTGCACATTTGAGATCACTGTTGATTCTTCGAGAGACATATGGACTTCATCCTCCTCCAAAGGCACAGCAGAGATTCCTCCAGTTGTTGTTACCGCAATAAACCTGAAAACTATTGTAAATCAAAAGCAGAATGTGAATGAAATAGTTGCTGTATCTGTTATCTGCTGTAACAAAGTCAAGGTTGGTTTCAAGGCCTTTGTATGTCAAGTTTCAATTCTTCAATTTAAATTTTTTCCTTGTTAGAATGTTGTAGCTGTTTGTGGTTTGCCAGATGTTGGGTCTTGGTGGACAAATTTGTCTCCTGTTTAAGTTGTTCGATTAGGATGCCTTTTTTATGGTTTACAGTTTATAAACCTAGTTCTATGTGCGAACTTGTTAGGGAAAAGGTCAAGGCATCAAGCTAATCTTCTAGTTGGAATGTTGAATGGACATCAAATTATGACCCTATCATATTTATACTATAATAGTAATATGTTAGCTGCAGAATTATTCTGGTTGAAGTTTATTTTTGTGGCATGTTCATGTATGTCATATGCTAGCTGGACTAAACTGCTCTTTGGTAAGATAGACATCACTTATAGGAAGAATTTTCTTCAGATTGACACTCCCATGTTGGCATCAGAATGGAAAAAAGTTGGTATGCTGAGCCATTTTACTGTTATTCGTAAACTTGATGGAGGAATATTCCCTATGGGGTTCCCTAAGGAGGTGGCAGACAGAAATATGAAGGCTGGATCAAATGTTTTAGGCATTGAAAGCAGGTAAATGATGTTCCTGAGGCTGAGATTTTTTTTCTTGTATGACTTATTTGGTCCCTGTTGTTGAACTAAATTTCATCATTTTTTTGAAGTGAGAGAGCTTTGCTGAATCGCTTGATGATCACCTTACACAAGTTGGATAGCGATGTTCTTGTTGGGCATAATGTATCTGGCTTTGACCTAGATGTTCTCCTCCACCGAGCCCAGGTGAGTTGAAATGCTTTCTATCCCAAAGGATGCTTGGACTCAGCTATTGTTTCCTAAGATGGACACCTTCTCTTATTTAATTTTATAAGACAAAGGAATTTGAGAGGCCATATGAATCCCAAATGCATATTTGATGCGATTTTGTAATTGTGATTGTCATTTTTGATTGTTAAATGACATGAATATGATAAACATGTTATTTTTGTTTTCCATGAGCCTCTTATTTACAGTTCTCGATTGTTGCTATGACTGACATTTTAGAAAGGGGTGACATGATTTATCTTTTCTTGTTTTCCCTTTTCTTATTCATTTCTTTCAAACTGGGATTCTCTCCTATGCCTCCATAATCTTACCTTTGATGATGCTATTGGCTTGAATTTGTAGTGCTGCTCTTTTGTAGGCATGTCGAGTGCCAAGCAGCATGTGGTCCAAAATAGGTCGTCTAAAGCGTTCTGTCATGCCTAAATTGACAAAAGGGAATGCTGTTTTTGGATCAGGAGCAAGTCCAGGGATAATGTCTTGCATTGCTGGACGGCTCCTCTGTGACACATACTTGTGTTCCCGTGATCTGTTGAAAGAGGTAAAATGTTTAGATGAGCATCAATCTAATCAGAAAATTTCTAATGTTCCACAAGCAGTTTTTCATGCCTGTGTCTTTGGTTTATCAGGTTAGCTATTCTTTGACACAACTCGCAAAGACTCAACTGAACAAGGATCGGAAGGAGATTTCACCACATGATATACCCAGGATGTTCCAGGCATCAAATTCCCTTATTGAGCTAGTATGTTCCAATGGCAACAATGATTACATGTTCTAATTTCATTAGATTGTGCTCAAAATGGGATATGAATGGTTTACTAAAGTTCCAACCCATTACCTGTCTACCTCTTTGTTTTTCCTTTCTTTTCAATTCATTTGGACTATGTGGCATAATGGGACATTACTCTGAAATTAATTCAATGTCTTGTCAATGACTGGTCAATGTTTTGTGCAATTATGAAAGTTCTTATACGGGACATTACTAAGAAATATCATACCAATAGCTTTTCTTGATTCTGCATTTACTTGTGTGATAAAAATCTTGTAGATCATGTTTTTCATGTCCTAAAGCATTGAGTTACTAATTAACACCTTTATTTGGTTGATAAATGAGAAGTTTGCTAGGTTGTGAGTTAGAATGAGACATTACTTGAGCCTTAGAAGGTAATCAAGATCTCCTGAATATCAGGTTTAACTAATATAGAAAATGCTTAGATATTTTTACTATGCTCGCTACTAACTGTTCTTATGTGTTCATACTGTGTATTCAGATTGAATATGGTGAGACAGATGCATGGCTTTCTATGGAACTTATGTTTCATCTGAGTATTCTTCCCCTCACGCGTCAGCTGACTAATATCAGTGGCAATCTCTGGAGTAAAACTCTCCAAGTAAGTCCTTACCAATTTCTTTAATAGCCCAGTTTTCTTCTATGCACTGATATTGCCCAATATATTTTTGCACAGTTAACAATGTGTGACTTGATAACATATGCTGCATACTTTTCCAGGGTGCTAGGGCACAAAGAGTAGAGTACCTTCTATTGCATGCATTTCATGCAAAGAAGTATATTGTACCTGACAAGATTTCCTCCCATGCAAAGGAAGCAAAAATGGGAAAGAGAAGATTGAGTAATGGCACTGAAAATAAAAATGTTGATGACTTGGACATTGATGATGTTAATTTAGAGGATGAACAGAATATTCAAGGAAAGGGAAAGAAAGGTCCTGCTTATGCAGGTGGATTGGTTTTGGAACCCAAAAAGGGTCTATATGATAAATATGTATTGCTTCTCGACTTCAATAGCCTTTATCCTTCTATTATTCAGGTTAATAAAGACTCTTGCTCCAGTGGCTCTCTTAGTTCAATTTACTTGTGTGATTGCTGTTTTTCTTCATTTTCATGATGATTTACTGTACAGGAATACAATATCTGCTTCACAACAGTTGAAAGATCTCCAGATGGCTTAGTTCCAAGGTTACCCTCTAGTAACACAACTGGAGTTCTGCCTGAGGTATAGTTGTATGATTCATTGTAAATAACGGATTGCAGTTGCTTTAGAGAATCTGATAGTGATTTGAATGTTAAAATTTGTATTTAGCTTCCAAGTTTGACTAGAAGTTCAGAACTTTAAAGTTGAGCGAACATTATATGATGGAATGATGAATATCATCAGAAAATGGGCAGAATATATTTCACTTTCATTAACTAAAACTTGGTCAGTAATTAAAATAATGAACTAGTTACGGTTTCTGTTGTTAGTTGTTTGAATAGTCTCCTGAATGATTTCTCTGTTACTAATTGTTCAGTGAAACTTGTTGGAAGATAGTTACTTGGAACTTGTGATCCCACCATTTTCTCAAGTTGAAACCTCTTGTATACGTGGTTATCAAATGTGCTTACATTTGAAACGTGGAATCATGTAGACCTTGCTTTTTTTCACATTTTTAAGTTAAAGTTGGATCAGATAACTCATTTCACGTAGCATTTGATAGTTGCTGAAAAATTTAGTTGAGAGAAGGAGAATGGTTAAGTCATGGATGAAGACTGCATCTGGTCTAAAATTCCAGCAGCTTGACATTCAGCAGCAAGCACTAAAGCTCACTGCAAATAGGTTTGTGTTAGTTCATTTTATTATCCACAATAACCATGATTGTTGTTAGTCTTGATCGCCATCTTTGTTTCTTCTTTCTTTCCTTTTTTTTGGAAAATTAAAATGCTATCTTCTTTTTCTGGTTGCACATAAACCTGCACGGGTGGTTTTGCAGTATGTATGGATGCCTTGGTTTCTCAAATTCAAGATTTTATGCAAAACCTCTTGCAGAGCTTATTACCCTACAGGTAATATTTTTGCTTCCCGTAATTATGAAAGGAATGCGAATAAATGTTTAACAATTAACCATGCAGGGACGGGAGATTCTACAGAGTACTGTTGATCTGGTACAAAATAGTTTGAACTTAGAGGTAGGTACTATACGATGGGGTTCTCAGGCTATGCTTAAGATCTTTCATGAATCATGGTACATGTCACTTGACTAGTTTATGTCCTGTATTTTATGTCAGGTTATCTATGGTGATACGGATTCAATTATGATTTATAGTGGACTAGATGATATAGCAAAAGCAAAATCCATTGCAGGGAAAGTCATCCAAGAGGTGATTAAAGGACCAAGTATATGTAGAAAAATGTTAACTGTGCACAGTGCAAAAACCTTTGATTTTTTTCTTCAATCATAAAACAGAAGGTTGTAAAAGTTGAAAAAACTTCAATTTTGTATCTAGATTATCTTGGATAGCCAAAATACATTAATTTTGATTTTCACTATCTGGAAAATCTAATGATGACTAGAAATACAAAAACGATCCAAAAATAAATGTGGCTTTTAGTCAGAAGGTTAATTTCTGTGTACGGAGTTCTTTTTAAAAATCAAAATAGTGATATGGCCTTAACTGTTAACTTGCTGCTGCATAGATCACCTTAATCATAAGTTTTTTATGACATGCACGTAGGTTAACAAGAAATATAGATGTCTAGAAATTGATCTCGATGGAATATACAAGAGAATGCTGCTTCTCAAGAAGAAGAAATATGCAGCTGTCAAACTGCAATTTAAGGATGGGACACCATACGAGGTTTTACCTTGGAATCTGCTTTATTTTTAGTTACCTTCCTTTTGAAAATTATTAGCATAACAACTGTTGATGCCAGGTTATTGAACGTAAAGGTCTTGACATGGTACGTCGTGACTGGAGCTTGCTATCAAAGGAATTAGGAGATTTTTGCTTGGCTCAGATCTTGTCTGGGGGGTATGTTATCTATCACTTCTGATTCAGTCTTTCTTATTTGGAATATCAAGAAAAATGTCTAGGTTAAATCCACTTTACCATTCCTTTGCATCTTATGATCACAGGTCATGTGAGGACGTAGTAGAATCAATACATAACTCCCTCATGAAGGTAAAGTTGGTATTCCCTAGCATATTCAAGAAAGTAGAAGTTTGGGCATTAAGGAATTAAGTTAGTGTGTCTCCTCCTTATAGATTTCAATCTTACATGAATTTGTTTAAGCTAATGCTGAAGAAAAAATAGAAGGCATGCAGAATATCCAAGAGGTGACAGTCCACTGTTGGAGTATATGTGTTGTATCTTTATTGGAGAATGGGAGTACCCCTTCTTGTTACAATTTTAAGTTGAGAAGTGAATTGTGGTATAAGCTTGCCTCTTTCTATCCTTGGAAACTTTGGCACTGATGACATTTGTTTACTTTTGATAGAACTCACCCAATAATACTATGCTATTAGAATAAATGAATCAGATGGATCCAAACAATCTCATCGATTCAG
>JANZXP010000196.1:4860052-4873165 GCA_027576715.1 Erythroxylum flavicans | reverse complement strand
CCTAGTGGACAAGACTACATCTCTTAGTATTGACGTCCCCTCCCCAGATGAATCTCCGAATGTATCTTTCAATCTACTGACAAATCCTGACTGGATATAGGGAGGTCTGCATGTCGTACAAGGGAATTGTGCTGAGAACTAATTGCACCAAAACCTATCTTCCTGCCAGCGTGAGATACTTCATTTTCCAGCCTTCAAGACGCAACATCACGCGATCTAACACTTCTTTAAAGTGCTCTTTTGTGCTTCTACCATGGATAGATTGAACACCTAAGTGTTTCCTAAGGTGTTCTATCCTTGGTATGCCCGCAGTGTTTGCCAGTAAATGTTTCGTTGCTTCACTCACATTGCTTGAGAAAAAGATGTTGGACTTGTGATAATTCACCCTTTGGCCAAAACTCAAGTAGAATGTGTCAAGATTATTTGTGATAGCTCAGAGGGTCTCTACAGTAGCCTCCCCAAATAAGACCATATCATCAGCAAAAAATAGGTGTGATAGTATAGGGCCATTTCTTAAGAGCTTGATACCTTTTCAGCAGCCCTCCACCATTTCCTTGTTGATTAACTAGCTCAGTCTCTCCATACACATCACAAAGAGAAAAGGAGACATGGGGTTGCCTTGTCTAACTCCCCGGCCTAACTTGAAACTATCCAATTCCTCGCCATTCCATTGGATTGTGAAGTTGGGAGTAGATACACATTTCATAATGTTGCGTATCCAGGTATTATTGAAACTCGCTTTTTCCAGCGTGAAATTGCCATGAGAGCCGATCATAAGCTTTTTCTAGGTCTACCTTTACTACCATGAACCCCGTGCGGCCTCTCTTGCGGCGCATTGAGTGAATGACTTCCTGGTACATGATCACGTTATCCAAAATTTGGCGACCAGGGACAAAGCTGCTCTGTGTAGGGCATACAATTAGAGGCATAACTTTCTGTATTCTGTTCATGAGAACTTTGACAGGATCTTGTATGAGATGTTGCAGAGGCTGATGGGGCATAATTGTGTTACTGTCTTAGGACAGGTTACCTTGGGGATTAAGACCAGAAGTGTATCATTCAGGCCCTCGGCTATGTCTCCTATATTAAAATTTTTTTGTGTGAATTGGTATACAAAATTTCCAACCACCTCCTATGATTTTTGATAGAATTTGGCATGCAGTCCATCAGGGCCCGGGGATTTGAAAGGGGTCATGTCAAAAACTGCTTATCTAACCTCCTCAGGTTATCTGTGCATTAAACTCCCTCTAAACCGTGTCAGGGACAGCCGGGAAGGTCAGCCGGGAAGGTTCCTGTTACCTCAATCTGTAGAGTGCAGCGCTTTTCTTCTTGAAACAGGTTCAGGAAATGTTTGCAAACCATGGACTTTACCAAACTCGAATTAGATACCCACTCCCCCTGCTCGGTTTTCAGCTGTTGGATTCGATTGTGTCCTTTCCTAATCAAAGTCGATGCATAATATAATTTTATATTTCTATCCCCCCAAAAAATCTAGTCTTCTCTTGATCTTTGGTACCACATCAACTCTTCGCAATAAAGGATATCTTCAAGCTCTATTTGCAATTCCTTTCGAGTTTGAGAATGTTAGTGGTGCGTCTAAATGATAAGCAGCGTTGGATCCCATCAGGTCTTACAGTGACTCTCTTTTTCCTTGTTTGTAATAAACCAAAGTCATGTTTGTTCCAATCTTGAAGCTTCGTTTTAGTGAGTTCAGTATTGTCCAGCAGGGGGCGGTGGTCATTCCAAGTTTGGCACACTACTTTTTGGTAGTTCGGGTGTGTAAGCCACATAGCTTGAAAACAAAATCTGGGAGGGGTCGCCCCATGGTCATTGTCACCCGTGTGGAAAAGAGGGGGTGGTGGTCAGAGGTGAATCTGGGCAAATGAGTGATTCTGCCTCTCGGAAATACGTCACACCATTCTATGTTGTAAAGGGCTCTGTTAAACCTAGCCCTTTTGAATGAATCCGAATTTGCTCCTCTCACCCAAGTGTAACTGGCGCCCGAATAGCTAAGATCAATAAACCCTTCATGGAAAATCCAGTCTTTAAAACTTGCAATTCTTCGGTCATTGAAGATGATTGGATTGCTGACCTTATTGGGGGTTGGCCACCGGATTAAAGTCCCCTATCGAGAGCCAGGGCCCTTCGATGTTGTGTTTCAAGCTAGTGAGACCGCATCAAAGGAATTTGCGAAGGTCGTGGGAGGGGATGCCATACACTATCACAACTGTCACATATCTGATATGATCCACCTTCAACTTGAGGAAGAGAAACTGAGGGTGGGAAAATAAGATGTCCACCTTAAGATTGGATCTCCAGAACACCCAAATTCTCCCACTAAAGCCAATGGCTTCCATTTTCACCCATTCCTCAAAGCCAATTTTCTGACATATTCTATCGACTTGTGTCCCTGAAATTTTCGGCTCAAGGAGGGCAATCAAAGTGGGTTTATTTTGTCGAATAAATGCTTCTAGAGTCCGCATCATCCTCACTGATGCGGCTCCTTGGCAGTTCCAAACGAAAATAATCATAAGGAAATCAAAAGAACAGCAGAAGGCTCACCTCAAATGATCGCCTAGAGTGCCCATAGTCTCAACTGGTATATCCCTCGACACAGTATGTTCGACCTCCATCACTATATGGTCTACTGACGCTGGATATCCTGGTAGGGTCGTGATGATGCTCAGTGGTATCCATTAAGTCCTCCACTTTGAGTTGAGGATCAAGATGTTCATTCCGCACCGTTGTGGATGTAATCTCTTTACCATTGTTGGTGCCCCTGACCACTGTATGTTCCTGTTCAGCGGCTGTGCGATGTGGTCTTTGACCCACCAGCTTTGACTTATTGATTTCTCGCCTGCTGATGTTCTCTGGGGTGTTTCTCCGAGAAGGGCCTAATGTGTCATTTTCTATTTGCTTCTCATTAATGATGACTCCGAGTCTTTTACCCTTTCCCTAGATAGTCGTCCTGAACTCGTCAGGGTGTCCTCCACCCAATAAGTTTATGTCTTCAAAGTCCGCATCCTCCTTGGTTTCCAAAACCTAAAGGACTGCAAATTTGAGTTTGTGGTGACTCTTAGAATAACTACAGGATTTTTACTCGTCTTTGGCGCCTCGATTTCGGTCCTATATCCTGTTTGACCACTTGTGTACTCCTTCATATTGTCTGACATGGGACCAGCTTTTCTGGTGGGCCTCTTGGTTTTGCGAGGGACGAGCATCCATTAACCGTAGTCCTCCGTCATCTCTGGTTTATGGAAATGTATCTGTTGAGTGCCTCATATTCCAGGGTCCCTTCTCACTGGTCCTTCTACCCTCCCAGTGTCCCCTACCAATGTGTTCTATGGTGGTGACTCTGGAGGAGCGTCTCCTTAGTTGCAAGTGTCACTCCGATGCCCATAAATGCCACATTTGAAGCAAACTAAATGGATGCCCTCATATTCAATCTTCCTCACTTGCTTCCGCAGTCGGAATTTCACTATTAACAGCTTAGTTATATCTACCTCAACATGCACTGGTTTGCCTACCTTTTTGCCTATCTTCATCAAGAACTCCTTATCGTAATATTCAATAGGGAGGGTAAGAAAGCGGATCCACACAAGAACTCTCTCTGTGTTATCAATCAATAGATCAAAATTGGGTGTCCATTGTTTGACAATGAGATAGTGATCGAGAATCATCCATGGCCCTTCAAATTTTGCAAAATTGTAGTCAGCCACTGAGTTGAACTTTACCAGAAAATGGTCATTGTCGAGCTCAATAAGTTCAAGGGGAGCCTTTGGTCGCCACTTAACCTTGAGACATTGGAGTAGGTAAGTGTATCCCATCGATCTGCCCATTAGCTTGACAATGAGAGTTTGTATCCAAGGGCGCCGCAAGCGCGCTTTTTCAGTTTTTGAGATGGGAATCGTAGGACATTGTTCGTCGTCGCCCTCTACAGCCTCCTCTTCGTCATCCGATACTAGAGCCAATTCCTCCAATGAGTTTTCTTCTAGTTTGTCTCCCTCAGACATAGCAACCTTATAGGTTCTCAGGATAACCCTAGGGGCCCTCGTTGTCGTCCCGTGAGTTGAGTGCACTTCTTCTGGCAATAGTGTCTCCATTACCACATCAATCGAGTGTCCAGGTTCTTCCCCCTGACTGACTGTCATCTACACCTGAGTAGTGTTCTCTTCCATTGGCAGTGGTGTTTCCATTTCAATTTTAGTCAAGTGGCTAATGACTTCCCCCGAACTGACCTTCAGTTTTTTGGCAGTGGTGTTTCCATTTCAATTCTGGGATCAGATCTCCTGTTTTGATTATAATGTTCCTATTATGTTTTATTAAATTTTATCCACATATTTACGTATATCTCACATAAATATATGGATAAGATTTAATAAAATAAGGTTAAAATAGAGGAACTGGAATATAAAATTTAGAGGATAAATTCCAGAGAATTCATTCGTTCCCAAGGATTTGTATTTTGTCCTTGCAATTGGTTGTCCTCTATTAAATTTTTATTTCAACTCTGTTTCGTTTTATTTTTATCTACATATTTATATAATTTCATATGTGTAGATGAAAATGAAGAAAATAGGGTTGGAATTACACAATAGGTATAGAAGATTTCGTGTGTTTTTTAACGTATGTGATCGTGAATTTCGACGATAATCCGACCGTTTGATTTTAAAGGTCAAAGTATTTATTTTAAAAATCTTTGAAAATTTATTTTAATTTTAACATTTTCAAAAAATTCAACCTAATAAAAATTTAAGCTCTGAATTTTTTTAATAAATACTTCTAAAAAAGTATTTCTTGTAAACTTTGATTAAAAAATTAACAACAAAAAATATATAGTATAAAGATTAAAATGAACTAATCAAATATTACTATATCTCAACTCAATTTTTAAACTTAGCCCGAATGAATTAAATTTAACTTCAATTAATAACTAACGACAATTATAATAAATTATTTATTTGTTTTAGATTAGTTATTTAGTTTGAGTTTAAGAATTTTGTTGAATAGTTATATAAATATTATTTAATTAGTTCCTGTCTAATATTCGTATTATGTCCGTAATTACTTTTTATTCGAAGTATAAGAAAAGAGATTTTTTTGAAAAATTAAAAGCTATAAATTTTTTGAGAATTTTAAAAATAAGAAAGTTCAACTATATTGACGAGGTTTATTATGTCCTTTACACTTTCTTAAAAAGCTATTTAAGCTCGGAAGTTCAAACATCAACATTTAGTTTAAGTTAGAACGACTCCTGCATGATAAATCTATTTTCAGAGTTCATGTAGCTAAGAGGGCAATTTCAAACATATCTAAAAAATTGAAACTTTTAAGCTTTTTTTTGACTTAAAAGTAAAAATAAAAAAATTGAACCAATTCAATCGTAAAACCTTTAAACTATTTGATCAATTATTTTTGTAAACTAACTGATTTTTATAAATCAAAATGATAGCAATGCAAAAGCAAACGAGTCCGATCAAAAATAGAACCAAGTTTAAGGTCCAGATGCCAAAGAAAACAACCTGGCCTGACTACGAAATTCACAAAGTTGCTTGTCCCCTGATAACATTTTCTGTCCTCACATGTATAAACAGAAGTACAAAACTTCTTACTGCTAACATGAAACATGCAGTTCATGGAATTGGGAAAGGAACATCCGAGTGAAATGGGCTCCATGGCACGAAAAAGACTTCCTTGATCTAAACCGATTCCCGCTTAGACACACCAGAAAATAACAATGTCAAACATTCAGCGCTGTCACCTTGCAGATTGGGCAGGCATTCTTCTGTACAAGCCACTGCTTTATGCAGCCAAAGTGAAAGGGATGACCACAAGCTAATTTCGATGCATCATCCCCATCAGCAAATTCCTCCTGTAAATGGTTGGAAATAATAGACGATCAGATATTTAAGGGATTTCGTTTGACGCTAAAACTAACATGCAAGACAAATAATTGCATATGACTGGCTAACCACAATATAATCTGAAACCAGGAAATTAATTCTATATTGAACCATCTGATATATCTAGTTTTTGTATCTCTTGTTTCAACTGATCCATGCAGGACATTTAAGCAGCTTACCTGACAGATGGAGCATGGTTCTTCTTCCTTGAAAGAGCCATTTGATTGATACTCCTGGTGGGAAAGATGAGTCAGAATAGTAGTCTCACTCAACCCTGTGCTGACATATCCAATTTGATCTTGTAGGTGAACAAGCTCCTGAAGTAGTGTTTTTAAAAAGTAGCAGTCAACACCAAAGCAAAAGAAAGTGCGACACATTTATAGTTCCTTTACTTGGTCTTGCAAGAATCAGTGTAAAGTTACATGTTTTAAGTCATAAATAAAGGACTATAACAGTAATCACCAAATGGCTTATTTTTTACTTACCTCATAACTCATGCTATCCACATCAAGACGCATTTCTTGATAATTGTCAGGCTCTTCTTCAGGTACACGATCCAACACTGAACGGTCAATCACCATGACATCCTACCATATCGCAAAAATATTAAAAAACACAATAAACTCTTAATTAATTTCTCATAGAAAAAGTCTGAACAGCACTGAAGATTGCCACGTTTTAAGTTAAAGAATTGTTAATTAAGATTAATGATTTTTTATCTACTTTACTGGTTTTCTATTGTGGCAATCCAAAAACAAGGTTGATATCCAACGGTAAAGACAAGTATAAAACTGGTAACATACCTCAAGCTGTAATGCACCCCCCCTACGTACAATTGCCAAAGCATTGCGAACCTGTTGATATTAAAGTAAGGAGTTACTATTTCAAGAATGTTAAAGACAAAATATGGCGAATGATCCATATGGATTGCACCCAAGTTATGCATCTGAGTATACCACCATAAGATATTGTATAAAAACACTCCAAATATTAGCATATCAATCAACTCCCTAAGGATATATGCTTGACCTACTCGAGGAACTTTTTCGGTACGAAAGTCTAATAGGCTTGTCTAAGCCAAAAGAAGTGATTTTGACGCAAAAGAACTTAAAGTCTATAAAAGAAATAAAAGAAAAAAATTAGTCAACCAATTGACAGCAAAGACAATAAGAGCTGAAATTTAGATTATGTTAGCATTCTTTATTAAATAGGAAATAGTAGTATGTTAATACGTTATTTAGTTTAAATATCTTATCCTAATTGTTTAGAACTTATAGAATTATTATAGTATTTAAATTTGTTAGGAACTCTTTTCTACCCGAGTAAGTATTTTAAGAGCTTCTCTATAAATATGTGTATACTCAACCCTTCAAGAATAGCATATCCTGAATTTTTTTCTGCAAATTTGGGTTTTCAAGAAGAAGGTTTGATGTTTTCTTCTAAGAGTAATTCTTAGACCCTATGAGTAATTCCTAATTTCCAACCCTCTATTCTTTGTGTTCTTCACTAAAATTCCAGCAATCCCAACCCAAAGTTTCATCGACCAAAACCCTAAATTATAGCCATATCAAACCTAAATTCCAGCGGTATAAAATCATAGAATCTTAGCTTAGATTTCTAGCAATTAAACCCTAAAAAAACTCAGCTATATAAAATCTGAAATTTCAACATTTTAATTAAATTCAAACCTGAAATTTAATATTTCAACAGTCTAATATTAGTCATATTTCCTAATTTTGTGAGTTTTAACCACTAGTTAACACTTCTTCTATTTTTCCTACATTAAGTTCCGTTAAGCATCTTAAAGTTATGGAGGAATAGGATCAAAATTTGTACCAATTGTGCAACAGAGAATGAATGGACTATATCTTCATTTCCTACAACACTATGTGTGATATTTTATAAGAAGACCTGCCAATAATTGGCTTTACAGCACTGGTTATTTCCATCCAAAACAAGAACCGGCTCTACTCAATATCTTAAGAGATATGTAAATTATTTTGGTCATTGCATCAGGACTATACCAAACATTAAGAAGTTACTATAACATCTATACAAGATTGGAGTGACACATTAGCATGTAATCACATGCTTTTTACAAAGATGAAGCAAGTAAGAAAGAAGAGAAAAATATTTGGCTCACAAATAGTGGTAATGTACCACAAGGCATCATATGGACTAGAAACAATAGCTACCATGGCCAAGTTTTATCTTATCTTCTCGTTTGCTAATATAAAATTTGAGCCCTTTTTTCCAAGATAGGTTGTGATGCATGGAATATATCCTTGTCATGTTAGAAAAGTTGCTAGCTTAATAGGCTTTTATTATGAACGCTTTGAAGAGACGTAGTAGGACTCAACCTAATCTTCAGATTTCAAATGAAAGGCCTCAATCTCTAATTTTGAGAGAAGTTTAGTGTTCTCCATTGAACTTCTCTCACTTTCCCAATTTCAAAAGAAAATGCCAACATCCAGTTTTTGTAGCTCAAATGCTCAGACACCCTTGATTGAGGCATTGTGGGTGTGTTCAAGAATGAGCCTGGACGTACCTGCTGATGCAAGACTTACTACCAACTATCGCATAACCACAGGTATTTAATTCTTCAATCCATTAAGCACACACCATAAGCTATTTTACGAACTACAACTCAATTTCAACATTTCTGAGACACCTTACAACTCAATTTCAACATTTCTGAGACACCTTTATGCGTAAAAAGCATGAACCTTCCTTGTCAACAGTCCAATTATGCTGCCTCACCCCTCTCAAGAGAACAGGTGAGTAAGGAAAATAAAATCAGGTATGTTTTGAGTACAGCTTGAGCTGGTCCATACTGTAACAGAAAACAGTCCTACTGTCATCAAAAATTTCATCCCACCAATTTTATGGCGAATATGTTAAGCAATTAAATACTAGGTGAATGGAAATCATGTTTGCCAGGAAACCATTTCATTAAACATTGATACCCTCGCTAGTATCCTTAGATACACGAACTCAGAATAATCTGAAATTCCTTTGTGCTTGTTATTTCTAAAAGACAAAAAGTGATGGCATCAGCTAGGACAATAATTGTTCATGAACACAAGTCTAAATTCTAAAAGAAAATTCTTTTATTGTAAATACCTCAGATACTAATCTGCTTCTCCTCTGTGCAGCAGTTGAGAATTGTAGTCCCATATCAGTCAGATTACCAGTTTGTCTCTCAGCCATCATTGTAATTCCTGATCTAAAAGGTAGCAGAGAAGACCTCGAATCACCAAGTCTCCCAGACAGTTCCATCTCTCCTGCTGCAGGAGAAGAACCAGAATATATAGGACAGTGATGACTTTGTACTCGAGCTCCTATTAGATTGGCAAGCCCTAGGATTCGCTGTTGAAATTGCCCAGCAATGCTGGGCGGAGGATTCCATGTTGGAGATATTCTCTGCACAAGTTCCTCAGGCATGCTTGCATGGGGAATCCTGTTTGGAGCAGATGGCTGATGGTGATGAAAATGTGCACTGGAGCCACTTGGGGAACCAGAGGCAGTATTACGAGGAAAGTTTGACCCATCTGGCAAATGTTCTAGATTTCCCCTTTGAAAATCAGTAACAACCATGTCATATCCTGGATTGTTCCTCGCATTTACGTCTGTAGGAACTGCATCTCCACCTCTTGCACTATTTGAAAGAAGAGCATGAGGATGTATCGATATAGATGGACGAACTATTCCTGATGGAGAACCAGTGTTCAAAACACAATCGAATGACAAAGCAGTTGGTAGAGCAGGCAATTGCATATTATTATTTCTTGTGATCCAAGCTGGTAAGTTGGTTGGAAAATTTTCTGGTCCATTGGGAGCTCTTCTCAGTCGGATATTTCGCTGATAGTTCCCTGTTTCTCCTGCCACAATTGAAATTTGATGCGAGCCAGTACCTACGCCATCCCGAGGTCCAAGTCCCAGATTATCAGAATCTGAAACTTGATGCATTAAGGTAACTACTTCCCCACTGACCACAAATCCTGCACTTGATTGCTCTGGATTGCTAGCACTCTGATGATCATCCAGGGAACTTAATGTATCTAAGATAGTGGTAGTGTCTTGTTGAGCATCGCCATCTAGCTGAGGTGACCTTAAGCTATCATCCAGAAGAATTTCTCCAGAAGGCTCGGCCAATTTTCTTTTGCAAGGCACATGAGTACTGTCAGACGGACCTTCTCCATTATTCTTCCCTTCCAACAAAGATCCTCCAATTCCAGATGGTATCATGCCCGAATTTGCAGTAGGGACACAAGGTGATCCATTTTGAGGAGCATCTGGTCTGCCCCGATACAATCCAAAGCTTATCTCCATATCCGGATCATTGCCATCAAATGCAACATTCAAGTCTATGTTACAGTGCTGAGTACTTGAACTGGCCCTAGGCACATCTGATGGTTCATTTGAGGGCTGACCATTTATCAGGTTCAGATTGGAAGGACGTCTAATTTCCAATGTTCGATTGATTCCAGCACCAACATGGGGGGGAGAGAGATCCTGAAACTGAGACAAAGTTTGTGGACTCACAGTCTCCAATGAATCCATGGCAGGATGCCCATCATGAACCTGAGCATCACCTGGAACAGTGCTGTTTTGCTCAACCTGAAGAATGAAGCCATTGGATCCATCATCCAAATGAGATTCTTTCAGGTAGTTGCTTGAGCCATTAACTTGCCCTTCCATTTTGAGATGTGATCTTTGAATTCCACCACCCACTCGAAGAAGACTGAGAATTAGGACTGTCTTGCAGATCTAATAATAGATAAACAGTACAAGAACTTATCAAAGGAACATTTCAAACATTTGCATTTTAGCATATTAATTACAACTAGAGTGTGTATGAGCAGGAAAACACAGGTAGAAAGGGATTGAGAAGATACAAATACTCAGTACCAAGCCTATAAACTATGCATTATCTTACTTTGAGTTTTTTTTGGATTTTTCCAATGCATCAACTAAATCATTTTAGTCATAAAATTTTTGATTTGTAGGTATACAGGATGTGTGAATATGTGTATATTCATGCCTCTTGATTTACCAACAAAATATAAACAAGAGAACTTTCCATCGACTAGATTCCACAAATTGAAACTTGCAAGATTAAGGTTACAACAATCCAGTGATACAGCATACACGCTTTTATTCGATTTACAGATACATTTAATTAGGACATCCATTATCATTTTTCACTGAACAACCCTGCTTCCTCTCTTCCACAGCATGCATCAAGATAGTATCCCTGTCACTTCTTTTCAGTCGTGAAATTGAAATGTGTCACAAACCATATAACCTCAAGATTTTCCAAGAAGGATGCATATTGTTAGTATCTAGCCCAGACAACCAAGAAGACGATCTTATCATGTGGGCTAGACACCACAGACGCACATTAGATCAAAGAACACTTAAAAGTTAGGACAATAGATGTATAAGGCTTCTGTGATTTTGATTAGTTATACTCCATTGAACAACAATATAGTTGATTGTAGTTTGTTTAGTTAACACAAATTGAAACAAAAGAAATTAAAAGAATGGGAGAAAAGCTTTTAATCGAAGAGGCAAAGATAAAACTATATTAATGAAGAAACCAAATAAGACAAAACTCAAGCCATTAGAAACACATTATCTGAAAGATACTTCAAGAAAACCCATTTAAAATCTAGAGAAAATTTGCAATTTCTTTTACCAAAGAAACGATTCTAAGAAAACTGAAAAGAAGGAGAACGCAGTAAACTAGCTGAAAACTACTATGAGAAATTGACTTCAAAACTAACAGTGTTGAAAAACAAGTAAATAAAAACCCCCCAGCTGAAAAGGCACAGACATGTACGCAAACAATCAGCAAGCAAGATATACAGCAACACAAAAACTCTGAATTACGCATGATTACTGCGCAAACAATCCGTAAGCAAGATATAAAACAACACAGAAAACTGAATTACGCATGATTACCACCAATCTCACTTACACAAAAAGAAAGGACATGAAAGAGGAAAAGAGGCAATACCCAGAAACAAAAAGCAGGTATTGATTGGAAAAAGTTATAAAGCAAAAAGCTTTAGAACATAAACAACTTCTCTCTCTATCACTGAAATTTGTTTGTTTGCTAGCAATATGAAATGGATTGAGATGAAATGAGGGTAGGGGTGAGTGGGCATATATGGTGTGAAAAGAAGAGGGAGGAAGTAAATTAAAATGTGATAGTAATCTGGAAAAGAAGAAATTGCCAATGATAGAGATGAATCATAATTACGGAGAGGGTAGAGACAAGTATGGTAGTAAGGTGTTATGGTTAGTTGCTGACCAATTGGATTAGCAACCCGCTTCAAAACCTCGCAATACTGGCCTCGTGTCATCTTTCTCTGCAAGGTCTCTCTTTTCTCTACCCAAAAAACTTCTTTCTTTAAAAAAAAAAATGTTGTACACCCTTCAAAACTCTCCACTCTCGTTCTCTGTATCTGGCATATATGAAAACGAAAGTCAAGCACCAGATATCCGCTCTATGTCTGTATCTGGCTTTTGTTTTTCTGGGCTTGATGTTTTGTGTGTGCTTCACTGTTTCTCCTTTCCAATCTACTCCGTCGCTCTATGTTTCGGTCGTTTCATTTATAATTTTTGTCATTTTACTAAAAAGTCCATTCCCCTTTATTAACGGCGGTCAAAATAACGGCAGTTATTTTTTTCAGATGTGGACACTGAAGTCAAGCGCAGGCATTAATGTTAGTGGAGTTTTATGTATTTCTGCACTTACCTCCACAATTTAGTACTTTTGAACCTTTGTCGCTTCTAGCTCATGACAACAACAACACACTGACTAGTATGAAACTTTTACTGACCACCTCCTGACTAGTGACTAATGGTTTTACTTGGAACGGTCTAATTAAATTTACTATTTCTGAACTAATATTAATTAGTATTAAAATTTTGTTTGGTTTTTTAAAATGAAAAATACATAGAACACATTTTCTTGAGGGTTTTTAAAATGTATGACATTTGGATTTGTATTCGTAACAAGATTATCAAAACGAGAATAATGCATATTGTGCCTAAAATTTTGTTTGCATTGCATGTGCCTATGATTTCTTTTTCCTTTATGAATTATATATATCTCGTTCATGTTACAAAATATGTATACAATAAAATAAAGAAACTAGCGGAACACTAATATACTTAATAAACTAACAACCATCAATCA
>JANZXP010000196.1:4821910-4850164 GCA_027576715.1 Erythroxylum flavicans | reverse complement strand
TATGGCCTACCATTATTTCTGATCGGGTAAGTGAAATGAGTTTGTTTTTGAGGTTTGACCTGGTGGGGAATTCCTCCCTTGTGGGATGCGCATCCAGATGTCACGTAGGACGTCGAGCACGTGACTCGCCAGGGTGGGGTTCCAACAGGTACATTCTTCCTTAGAAGCTTTCTCAAAGGGGCTGAGATTAACGAAAACCCCTCGACAAACCTTCTGTAGTATCCCGTTAGTCCAAGAAAATTCCAAATCTCAGATACATTTTTCAGGGCTTCCCACTTCATCTCTGCCTTAACTTTCTTTCGGTCTACCTGTATGCCCTATCCAGATAATATATGACCCAAGAACACCACTTGATCAAGCCAAAATTCACACTTACTGAACTTGGCATACAATTGCTTCTCTCTTATTATCTATAAGACTAACCTTAAATGCTCATAATGTTCCTCTCTAGTCTTCAAGTATACCAGAACATCATCTATGAATACAATCACAAAATGAACTAACTAAGGTTGGAATACCTTATTCAATAATGTCATAAAAGCTGCTGGAGTATTTGTCAATCTATCACCAAAAACTCAAAATGCCTATATCTAGTTCTGAACGCATTCTTTGGTGCATCAACTTTTGCTATCTTCAACTGATAGTACCCTAATCTTAAATCTAGTTTAGTAAACACCTGAGCCCCTATAACTGATCAAGTAAATCATCTATTCTTGCTCAAGTATATTTATTCTTCATTGTCACTCGATTCAGTTGTCTATAATCAATGCATAAGCTCAAAGTCTCATCCTTCTTCTTCACAAATAAAACTAGAGCTCCCCAAGGTGACATACTGGACTTGATAAAACCCTTATCCAACAACTCTTGCAATCGAGTCTTAAGTTCCTTAAGTTCCACAGGTGCCATCCTATACGAAGGAATAGATATAAGAGCAATATCTGGAACAAGGTCAATTATGAACTTCGTCTCCCTATCTGGGGGTAAACCTGGTAATTCAGTGGGAAATACATCCAGAAAATCCTTAACAATAGGAATATCCTATACTGTTTGCTTAGTTCGGGTATCAGTCACATAGGTTAGATAAGCCTCACATCCACTTCGAATAAGCCTAAAAGCACTCATTGAGGAAATCAATCTAACTGGCACTGCTTGAATAACACCTTGAAATATAACTCTTGGTTGATTAGGAGACTCAAGAATGACTTCCTTAGTGTAGTAGTTCATCAAGGCTCTGTTTGCAGTAAGTCAGTCCATACCCAAAATGAGATCTACCTCCTTTAACTGCAATACTATCAAATTGGTCAACCCAAATAATGCACCCTTTACAGACTTCCCCAACCACTATAGTACTACCTACTAAAGTACTCACCTCTAAACCAATTTTCAACATCTCTCTCTCACAATGCAGTATAAATGCCAAATGTGGTGTAATGAATGAATGTGTAGATCCTGGGTCTAGCAATACAAATGCTTCAAATTGAAAGACATGTAACACACCAGCAATAACATCTGGAGAATTTTACGCCTCCAGTCTAGTAACAGCAAAGATCCTAGCCTAGGACTCTGGTAACACTAGGACTTGCTGAACTTATTCTGCCTCTACCTCTACCTCTCTGTCTTACTCCAGTAGCTCTACTTTGCTGGACAGTTGTCTCAGTTACTGATCCTCCTCTCACTCCAGACTATTCTCCCAAAGTCATGGGACAGTCTCTAATCTGGTGCACGAAAGAGCCACAACAAAAGCAAGCTCCCGATATCTTCCAACATTCTCCACTATGTTTCTTTCCATAATGCTCACAATTAGGCATCTGTTGTGTCTGCCCTCCTAATACTTGACCTTTACCACTAACAGCATGAACAAAACCACCTCTTCGTCTAAACCCCAACTGTCTTGATCTAGTCTGTGATCGAAACGATCTATTCTGGTGTTTATTAAATCTCCTGCCAGAATTAACTTGAGTCTCACTATGTCTCTTAATTCTAAACTCCTGTCTATACTCTCCTTGTCCATCTTTCAATAACTGTTCTATTCGAATCAAAGAAACTCTTAACTCAGTAAAACTACTTAAATTAGTGATAGCCAACCTCATTATGATCTCCATATTTAGTCCACCCTCAAATCACCTGCACTTATCTTCCTCAATTAGAATCAAAGCAGTACCATACCTCATTAACTCATTAAACCCCATTTCATACTCGACTATAGTAAGGCTTCCCTGTTTTAGATTTAGAAACTCCTTCATCATCCTATCCAGATAGATCTTTGGCATATAATTCTCCTTAAAGACCCTTAAGAAGTCTTCCCATGTTAATCTACAAGGTCGGGCAGAACTATCAGGAACAGTCTTCCACCATTGATAGGTCGGATCTTGTAGTAATGAGATTGTGTAGTCAAACCTTTCATCAGACTTGTAGTTCATTTGATCAAAAACTTGCTCTGTTATTTCTAACCAACCTTCTACTTCAACAGGGTTTGTATTTCCATAGAAGTCTACAGCCCCTATTTTCTAAGTTTATCATACCTCCTTTTTCTCCTCTTAGGAATTCTATGAGGCATTTGTTCAAACTGAGGTATTGGAGACTCTTTATTGGCTCCTATAGACTCAAGGTCAGCTGGTTCTATGACTTGATCTCCTATAATGAATGACCTATAACAAATAATAAATGTGATCACTATACGAGTCTCTCACTATATGTCAAGTTTAAATGCTTATATATATATCCCTATGGATGCCAAACCATACTTTGATACCAAAATTTGTAATATATCACTTCTGTAGAGCATATGTCGAACATCTAAAAGATATTCAAGAGCATGCCCTATGAGAATGGCACGTTAGAACAGTTACATAAGTTATTATGGCATCATACATAACATAAGTATTTAAAAGATCAACTTTTCCCATTTCATTCGCAAACATAACTTACATTGTAGTATTACACTTCATAATCCATATATTTACATTACCAAAAACATCTGAGAGTTTACTGCTCTTTTACAAAATGTTCTACATGAAATGAGAAACTAAATAAACACAATCTACTAAACTCCTCAGATATCAGCTATCCAGACCTTTAAGTCATTCTTGTTTTCCAAAATTAACAGTACTATACTTCTACTAGTTTGCCTTAGAAGCTAAGTCTCCCTCGTACCTAAAAATTAATGTTGCAATTTTGATGAGTTTGCGAACTCAGTGAGTGAACCATCATCGATGTGCTCACTCATATTAGAATACAAATATCACAAATATAAACCAAATTCACTATATACCTCATATCTCAACAATACATCATGAACTTCAAACATTTCATATACTCATTTAAGAATACTCCGATCATTTATCTCATTCATTCATCTCATCAACATGTACACAAACATTGCATATCTCTATATCAACACAATTCAGAAATACTTCGCAATCTTTCATATGATACATGTAAAGATACATATATAAATGCAAATGCACATGTGACTCCACTTTTATTTTTAATTGTTGTGACCGAGTGCCTATTTATTGTCCTGTATTTATTGTAGATAACGGGCTCATTTCATATTATGTCTTGTACCCATCGGGAATACCGAGCTCATTAATAACTGAGCCAGTGGCTCTTAATGTACATTTATGAGCTTTAAGCTCTTTTTCAAACTGGTCACTCAGGTCACAACTCCTTTATTTGATCATGCATAACAATGTGATGAAATGCATAAATTCACATAGTATGTTATCCATAACTTTCATTAAATGTGCACAGTCATTTATCACATTCATCGAATCTGAGTAGGATATTCAACATTCAGTTGAGTACACATTTTTCATATTCACATACAATTTGAAAGCGCTTCCAATACAATCCTGAATATCAAACTCCTCAGACCATCAATGTCCGGAATTATCATAATTATATCAATATCAGTTCAATATCTAAAAGTTAATTGAAAACAATTCAGTCATAGTGAGAAAACATCCAGGTTAACTTACAGTACGCTCCAGATAAGCTATTGCCTTGATGATCTGACAATGTCTGGATGCTGACGATCAATTTGTGCTTCTTTAATCATGTAATACCACATATTTTACACATTATGAAGTTGATCAATCATATAAATATTCAATCATGCACATATATATATGTCATGTTCAACGCATGCTCAATTGACTTTCTGGGTATGTATCCTTATTCACAAATCTTAAACATTCATACATCATAGCTTGGATATAACTAGTTTGCAATTAGATTTATACCTTAAGTAAACTTGATTATTCTAAATTCATCAACTATACATTCACCAACCCTTTTCTAGCATTATATATATTCACACAATTTCCCAAATTCTCATTCATTCATTCCTAATACATTACTTATATTCTTTATATCACATTTATATTCATAACAACACCTTTATTCCTTCGACAACTCATAAATTCCAAATTTAGATACATTTATATTAAACAATCCATTCCTTAAGTTATAACATCAATTAACAACCTAAACTTATTAAACATTTAACCAACTAATCCAACATCAAACTAAGTTCATTTCAAGTCTCAATCAAGTCCAAATGCACCAAAGTAAAGTAACTTATCCTTAGTTGGTTCAACAATCACACAAAATAGAAATTTTAATTTCCAAAGCATTGCCCACGATCGTGGAGGAACTTTCCATGTGGGATAAGTGAATCGAAAGTTCACTATCCATTTCCTTCAATTTTTTTCCAGATTTTTAACATCTTTATACCAAATTCAAAACATCTTCTTACTAGTCCATTAATTATACCTTAATTATACTCTAATTCTTCATCAATTTCACCTCCAATTCTAACTTAAAATTATTCAATTGGCAGCTTATAAACTATTATCTTTCATGCTTCAAAACAAAATAAAAACCATCATTCACTATCATACATGTAATCCTAGTTCTTTCTCATTTTAGGAACACTACTCTAGCACTTTTCTTTAGCATAAATTCACTTTTATTATACTTCAAATCCCTATCTAATTCATCTATATAACAACCTATAACCTACGTTTTTATACATAAAGAACAAAGCATAAAAGTATCCAAGTCTATCCATCATATTCCGGCATAATTCATCATCAACATCATATACAATCCATCCTAATTCAATCATCATCAAGTTCTATCACAACGTGCCACAAAGATTAGATTTCCACTTACTTGATAAGCTCAAATTCCACCTCCATACATCAAGATCATCCAAATTCAAGGTAGAAGTAGGTTGGTTTTCAGCAACAAGAAGACAATAGGATAAAAAATAACAGATTGTAGCTTTCTTGATGCAGGATTTTGTGACAATTTTAGAGTGGTAATTAACATAATTAAAGCAAAATTTCAGAGCTATGGCAGTGTGAGTATTTTGGTGGAGAGGAAGAATGAAGATAGCAAAAGCCATCCCTGCAGTAGCTTACTTCATTAGGTGCTAGGTGTCACTATTTGATAATGGCATTTGTCACTAGGCATGTAAGCCACTTATCCCCTCCATAAGCTGCCAAATGTCACCTAGTTATTAGTCCATTTGTCACTCAATCATGCTACCATTTTTTAATTAATTACCCATGCCGACTGTCACTCATTTATCTATGTCATTTGTCACTTATTTCATAGGCTTAGTCATCCTAATTTTCTATGTGTCAATTAACTTGCCACTTGGCATTTTTCCTAGTCCAAATGTACATATTAATTCATCATTTTTTCAATGGTAACAATTAATTCCAAATTTACCACTTGTAACCAGTCAAACCAAAATTCAAGACATAAACAATACACAATCATATCATAACCATTTTAAACCTTTCATAACCCGGAATATGTCAATTTAATGCACATAGTCTTTGCAATATTTTCTAAATCATGTTTCATATGTGTATGCGAATATTATGTGAATGAAATGCATTTTCATAATTTCTCAATGATATTATTAATATGTAATAGTCTAAAGTTCTAACCCTTAGTATGAAAAATAGGCTATTACAAGAGGAATCATCTTCTAGATAAAGTTATAGGTGATATTCAACAAGACATAATCACTAGATCACATTATAGAAACTTTTCTTATTACTTTTATTTCTCAAATTAAGCCTCAGCTTATACAAGAAGCTTTTAGTAAGGAAAATTAGGTTCTTACTATGAATGAAGAGTTAAATTAATTTGAGATAAGTAAGATGTGGACTTTAGTGTCTAGACTAAGAGACCACCAAATCATAGGTACTAAGTAGGATGTTTAGAAACAAGCTAGATGAATTAGGTTCTATTTTGAAAAATAAAGCTAGATAGGTAACTAAAGGGTATAATTAATAGGAGGGAATAGATTTTGAAAAATATTTGCACTGGTAGCTAGATTAGAACTTATTATATTATTACTTCCATTTGCATCTCACATAAATTTTAATTATTTCAAATGAATTTTGAAAGTGCATTTCATTCAAGAAGAAATTTATGTTTATCAACCTCTCGATTTTAAAATTCATATACAACTAATCATGTTTGTAAACTTTCTAAAGGTTCATGTAGTTTAAATAAGCTCCTAAAGCTTGATACGATAGTTTAAGATTATAATTTGTATCCATTAATATCATATATAATAACATAATAGGTTATACTAAAAGAACAGTTAGATAGCAATTATAATTAAATCAAGATGAATTTAATTATAAAGTTTAAGAAACTTTGTAGTTAAATATAAGATATTTAATAAATAAGCACTAGTATGAATCTTATTGAAAACTAGTTGGTCATCATCATCACCCAGTTCGAAATCCCGCAATAAAGCAGGTTATTGAAAACTGGTTGGTATTTAATTAAAATTATTTGTAATTCTAATTGAATTTTTAAATGAAATTATAATTATATTTTGATCAAATTACTAAAAGGTTCAAACTATATTATAAATAGGCAAACACCCTACAAAAGTTATGCTTTTGATATATCCCTCTTTATAACACTTCTAGTGTTATCTCAACTGGTTCATACGGATATTATTAAAGATCAAGCATTTGTGCAATTACGGTGGCTTAACAATGACCTATTTTATATTTTAATTAAATTATTTAAAGGTCTAAACTTTATTATAAATAAGTTTTATTTATTTAGGAGCTAGAACTCCTAGTATACCCTTTTTCACATCATTTGTTAAGTTCAATTAATTTATTCATATAAATATTATTAGAATTTGGACACTTATTGCAATTATAGTAGTTTGCCTTTATTCTATTTTAGAAATCAATTTTACAAAATAATTTCATTAAAAAATCAAAATTTTTAATAATATACGATTGATAATTTATGCTTTATTATATTTATACATTAATCGTATCATAAAATTAAATAGATTTTGATATTCAAAAAATCATAAGTATTTTTATTTTCTTTTGTAATACACTAATTTCCTAATAATTAATGAATTTTATTCTTTTCAAAATATTGACTACATAGTAAATTTGTAGATTTTATGTAAATGTAAAACTGGTGCGTTGAATAAATTGAAAAAGGTCACATTTTTTGGTATTTTCCAACCTTTTTAGGGTACGATGCCTTCAAATATAAGGAATTATATACCTTTGATGTGCAGCCTCTGTGCTAAAGATCCATCGGTTCTGAGTTAAGAAACTCAGCATATTTTTTAAAAATGATCTTAGCCGGTTAAGAATTAGATTTCTTTCCTAAATTCCGTTTTTGCATTTTGAAAAGATAGAAGGTGGATGCGTAAAGAAAAGGTTCCGACAAAAGAGGAATCTCGGACGAGCACGACAAACATCCACGTGGCGTGGACTCTATTATTAATAAACACGAAAGAACAGATACGTTTAGATTCTGAAGTTTTTTAAAGAAAAGTCAGAATCGGGAAACTATGGCAGACGGATGACCACATTCTTTCATTTCTCGCAATTATGATTTTATCATCAATTTAGACAGCCAAACACAGGAGAAGAACTATAAATTCTTTAGTGTTTACTTCCTTCACCGTGATCACCGTGGCAGGGACCAAAAGTAGCAGTTCGATCGGAGCTATGGCGGAAGAGGCGGAGATTGATCGGTTGCCGACGGACCTATTGGCCCACATATTCGTTTTGACACATTCCTTCACCGATTTGGCCCAGTAAGTACTGCTGTGATTTGCTTGTCTTATAGTGCTCTTAGTCTTTATGGTGAGAATCCGTGGTTGGTGTATGCGTGCAGAGCAAGTGCTGTGTGCAGGAAATAGAAAGAAGGTGTTAAGCAGTCTTTGGGGAGGAGACAGTGCTTGAGCTTTGTCGGTTGGAAGACAAACGATGATACTACGGCTCATATCATACGACATACTTATGGCCTTAAAGAACTCGATATGTACACAGTACACTCTCTGTCTCTTTCTTTGGGTATTTAGGTTCATGCGTGTTTCTCCTTTTGATTCTTGTTGTAGTTCTGGGTTGAGATATGATTGATTGATTTGAATGAATTCCTTATTGATAAATTGATGTTTGGAGTTGAGAAGATGAACTTGGAATTTAACCTTTATACGGTAACATTACCAGTGAAGAGATTTTTCCTTTGGTGATCCTACTTTCTATTAGTGGGTGGAAGAATCAGAGATGTTTGTTATCTTAGTGAAGAATTCTGCAGTCTTTTGCAGCTTCAGGGATCAGTTCGTCTCAATTGGATAATAAAGAATGCACAGAAAGACTAATCTCTACACTCTCGACCTTTGAAGCTTCTCATAATTGTTTATTTTCCCACCGAAAATCTTAGATCTGAATTGTATTTCAGAACCAGTGTGCTTGTTTTCTGATGCTTTAGTTGTTCTGTAGTGAAGCATGAAGAATAAACATTTATGGTAGTCTTGCCAGGAGAGTCTAAATACGATTTACCAGATTCAAAACAGATTTAGTTTGAAATTTTTCTGGAGAACAACGAAGTTAAAGTATAGCTTCCCATACCTTTAATTGTCTGCAACCTCTCCCCAAAACTTATTGGACTATGACATTTAATGATATACCAAGTTTCAAAAGTATCAATCTTTCTACTATTGTATACTTTTAAATCTAAACGAGAATGTTGTTCTTTTGTACAATGTTCGGTTCCGAGTGGCCCTTCGAAGGATTTTTCTTTTGGTCCAGGTATCGCCCTTCCATTCTTGAGTGACAGGTACATAAACCTCGGTTTCCTCTGATCTATTTTCAGTTCAAGGAGCTGTTGGGGTTGTCAGATAACGGACAATGGACTCTACCAAATATCATTGGCCAAGTGTGTCAGCAATCTAACCTCAATCTCCTTGTGGGGTATGGCAGGGATCACTGACGGTGGTGTTATTCAACTGGTATGAGACTGTCAGTCTAGTGTTACTAATTTCTGACAATTTTGATTGTCTCATCTGCATAGTTTTCTCAATTTATCCCCAGATATCAAGAGCCAAATCCCTGCAACACCTGAATGTTGGTGGTACGTTTATCACAGATGAGTCTTTGTTTGCTATTGCAGAGAGCTGTCCTCATTTGAAGGTGAGTCATCTGGAATCACTGAAGAAAAGACTATTGACTCTGAGATCTTATAGTGATATTTAAGTTCTCGTTACTCCGGAGCATTGAATCGCTTTAACATACTGCTTAAGATTATACGAAGTGCATCATTGAATTGCTTTAACATACTACTTAGGATGATATGAAGTGCATCATAATTTTTCGTCTTCTCGTATGTTTCCATTTAATCAGAGCATTGTTCTATGGAGCTGCCGTCATGTAACCGAAATCGGACTTCTTAATCTTGTAAATAAATGCCGGAAACTGGAGTCAATTGATGTATGGGGAACCCGAGTCCCCATAGATTGCTTCGTTGGCTTGCTTACAATCAGTCCAGCTCTTCAAATAAAGCCCTCAGGCGTGTTGGTGAATGTTGGAAGTGCATCTATTTGGCCTGTTGCCTGAGCTACTCATCCTTGGTCTGCAGTTCTTATCGCTCTTTGTGCACATTTGTTTATGCTTTGTATTGAATTGTGTCCACAAATTTTTACATTCAATAAACTACAATTAAGGGCATCGAAACTCCCAGCTTGCTAATTAGTTTTCGGATTAGAAAAGGCTTCTGCTCTGTAATTGCGTTTCACAGTTGGTTATTAAGCTGTGTGTCTTTGTACATAACATTATGTACGCTCCAAGTTGATATTTGGTTTACCCAAGCCTCTGTTATAGCATTGAAAATAAATGCAGCTTCCACAGCCTGACACTTGAGATACAAAGCGTGGAGGAAAACGGAAGAGAAGCATATGTTAAACTCGTAATAGGGACTTCCAACTCAAAGAAAACGTGGAATGCTTAAGTACAAGTATTAGTCAAGAATCCAAAAATATGGTAGCGGTAGCAATTCATTACATGCCGTATCATACAAGAAGCTCCATTCCAATATATCGCCAACAGAAAACCTGAAAAACATGGAAGCAAGAATATGTTAAAACTGAAAAAAAAATGATGATGAAACTAACTTGAACACATTGATTATCATCAGTTCTCTCATAAAAGCTAACAAGTTCTCGGAAGAGAAAATATTAAGCCTGTAGAAACACCAAAACAGAGGATTTCTGCTAATATTTTTAGATCACTTTTTTTCCCTAATTAAGCTACCACCAAAATGTTTGTAATCAATCAAAAAGTAAGAAGCCGTATGGAAAGGACAGAAATCAATTACTTAAAAGCATTCATTCTCAGTTGTACTTGACAATGTAGAGTGAAACGTAACACAAAGATTCAATGACAGTAATGGGAACACAGTTGACATGAGCGGTTAGATGCAAAGTTTGCCCCAACGAACAACTTAACTTGGTTAAGCAATACATCAAAAGAATTTAAGCTCAGGTCAGTTTATGCTCACAAAATTTTTTTAAAGCCTATATATTTTACTCGTATGTCATCCGAGAACTTGAATCTAGTATTCAGTTCAAGTTTGACAATATCAAGCCACTATAATGTTGACGCCATATCATATACATATACTGCAAAGAGCAACTACATGAACTAACACGATTAGGCCAGATAGACAGTCTGTGGTGATTTAACAATCAAGTTGAGAGATTATAAGGAATGAAATAAAGCTTACTGAATAGAAGCACTGTAAATATTAAAAATAACATTGAAGAAAAAAGAAAAAGACAGAGTGATGTTCTTCTGAAGCACCCCTGTACCTGAAACACTTTTTGATATCTTCCATCTCCCTTTTCTCACAATATTGGTCCTCAATTCCTGTGAAAACCTTTCCTTTGCCTTAACATCAGAATCTCTTCACACCCATATGTCATAACTTAACAATTTATGCTGGGTAAGGTAGGAATGTGCATACTAGTTGCGAGTGTACAGTACAAAGTAAAATCCTAACCCGTGACTAAACTAAAGGAGTAACTGTTTAAGTTTAACCACCTAAAGCAGGAAGTAAATTAATCATACTATGATAGGAATCCTATCAGTGGAACAGAAAATAGGTAAAAGGGCCATATATTTGGAGAGAGGTCTGTCGAAGTGGATCTTGCAAATTGAACAGATCCTGTAAAGCTCCCTGCTGTATTTGTCACGGGACTTGTATTTGGTACAGCAACAGTTTTGCACGATCCAAAAGTTGCTCCAGCCTGGAAGATGCATAAAACAGTGACTTGAGAGAAACTAGAATTAATATCTCAGATATTGAGAGGAGAAAAAACAAGAAAGAAGCCCACCAGACATAAATCACATAGAACCAAAGGCAGCATTTTGCAATTGCAAGCCATCAACTCACAAAAATATAGACCACATTGGTATTATCCAACTCAAATTTTTCCAAAAAGAGTGTGAAAATTCCCAATTTATAGGCTTGTGGCAAACAATTTGAGAAGAAAGGAATGAAGAAATAATTTCAGTTAGTTTGACATGAACGGACCTGGCAGGCAGTTATAGTACTACATCCACACAATGTATGGCCATTCATTCGATCCAGATCATCAAAAACACCACCACCATCACTTCTCTGCATAATTCCACCCAATTTTTATGAGATGATGGTTAAGTAGAATATGCTGAAGAAAAATACTTGTTTATTTTTGAGGTTAACACCATGTAAAAGTTGACTGCCAGAAAATTGGGCATCACATTCCCTGCTGCTTTATAACAGGTATCAACCATCTGAGCAAGTGGAGTAGAATGCTCCTTGCAAGCGTCACTTTCAACTGGATATGTTGGGAAGTAATTCATTAAGAAAAGAGAAGCACTTTTGGAATTTAGAGGCTTTGACTCTTTCCGATTTGGACATGAGCCTGCTTTAACCCCAGGATCTCCAGCTGAAACAAACTCACATCATGAAGTACTTATCAGATAATGTGATTACAAACAAAATCATCATAACATGCACATGTGTCATTTTTTATGCTCACCCTCATTTTCCAACATGTACTTCCACTGATAAGCAATTCCTTCCTCTGCTTCCTTCGAAGCAACAGAAGTGAAAACTAGAAGCCTGTAATTGTCTTGCACCATCTCAGTCACAGTGGGCCAATCTTCACCTTTTTTGGGCATCTTCGAGACTGGAAACCAATACTTATCTAGACCAGCGTTAGCGAAAAGATTTGTCAACCCTTTTGGAGTATGTACATAGTCTTCGATTATAATGGTGACAATCTCTGTTGGATTTTGAGTCAAGAATGCTTCCACCTCCCTTAAAGTGTTAATTGCAGGTTGCTGAGAACGACGCAGATGGAGACGTTACAAACTATTGCAAAAGACTATTGAAAAACTTTAGGAACGACGCAGATGGATACGTTACAAACTATTGAAAAACTTTAGGACCAGATAGGATGCATTACAAAGGCCGTGAAGTTGAAACATTGCCCTCGAAAGGAATGGCAGAGCCAGATATCGCCCATGAAATCATACATATCCAACATCAGTCCCCTGACGCCATTCTAAAAAACAATCATTACAAAAAAAGAAAACCACATAAATTAAGCAAACATTAGAATAAATTCTGAGAGAGGAAAGAAACAAAATGCTACCATTTTTTTTAGCCCGAACGAGAAATCGAATACAAGAAAAGGATGATAGGCCTGCTTAACAACTATCTCCATTTCAACTTGATTTTAGGGACATTTCTGACGGAGGAAAAAGTTAATTTCCGTTTTCGTACTTGTACTGTACCTACCTTCCTCCAGATTTTCCGGATCCAAACGTGGCAATGACGGACTGATCACATTAATTAAAAAATATATAAAACTAGAACACGACAACATACCATCAACTGATTAGTCACAGTGTCCTCTTGATTGTAATATGTCAGTCTCTGGGGACCCGACAAGAGAGGCGCATCCACAATACTAAACGCATTATGAGTTACTAACCATGTGTACTTGTTAAAAGGCAACCCGTTGATCTACCCCAAGAAAGAAACAAACTTTCCAAAGTTAGAGCAGCAAAGGAGACGTACCCATCAACAGAAACAGAAACATGAAAGCAAGAAGGAAGCATACAACAGAAGTGGGTATGATAGCCTGGCCTCTAGTGCAGATGGGTTGAGTCTTGCCCATAGCAGGGCAATTTCCACAGTATAGACCTGGTCCACAATTGGTA
The DNA here is from genome assembly GCA_027576715.1 of Erythroxylum flavicans. Classification (NCBI taxonomy): domain Eukaryota; kingdom Viridiplantae; phylum Streptophyta; class Magnoliopsida; order Malpighiales; family Erythroxylaceae; genus Erythroxylum; species Erythroxylum flavicans. The sequence goes on along the minus strand of JANZXP010000196.1, from coordinate 4,836,593 downwards.
GCAGCCGAGCAGGAGTCCAGCACCTGAAATTCATACAACTTCAGCTCCAAAGCTGAAAAGCAGAAACTATGAACTGTATGGATCGTGAACAAATCCAAAAGAGAGAGAGAAGAAAGAGAGTTACCGCTGCATGCGTAAACAGCGAAGAAAACAGTAGGAGAGAGAGGTAGAGGTACCCAATTTCGAGATGAATTCTCCATAAGCTAAGGTGGTCCGAGAAACACGCAAACATTGCCACTCTTATGCAGAGCTCGAGAAGCCGGAGAGAGAGAGAGAGAGAGAGAGGAACAGAAGGTACAAGAACAGAGCTGAATAGAAACATTTATTTACTGGGGAGTGGAGCTTTTATTCTCTTTTCATGCTCGTCTTTTTATCCTTCTTTCCTTTTTCCAGTAAACATGATGGTGGTAAACGGCGTCGTTTTTGCAGCAAAAAATCTTTACTCAATTTTTACCCTTTATTTAAGATTTTTGTCTCTTGCGTGGCTTTGTCAGTGCCTTTCACGTGGTGGGGTATATCGCCATGCCCTGGTGGATTTCTCCCCCTCCCTTTTAACTTAGTAAATACCTATAAGCCGATCATCTAAAACGTAATTAACACATGGAAAGTGTCGTGTTGAGTTTTGACGGTATTCTTGGGCAATTTCATACGATGCCTCAACTGTCAAGCTATAAAATAGATATTTATGTGGGCAGAGATGTTGGGGAGACTCTAGTAAGCAACAATATTGAAAGCAATCTTGTACATCAGGTTGCTTTGGCTGGTAAGAAAATTGCTTACCAATACTGATCATGATTTAGAATAGGAGGGAAGAATATCCACACACACAAAAAAGAAGAAAAAAAGACCTTTACGTTTGGTATGACTCCAGAACAAATTCATCTTTTTCAGACTTACCAAACCTTGAAAGATATCTTTGAACAAATATAGATTATTAATGCCATAGCATCTCTGTTGCCTTGGAAGTTTTGCTCCCACTATTTAAATATGGGTGAGAGAGGGATGCAATGTATATACTTAAATCAATTAAGCCGATTGTAGGCTGTTCAAGATGAATAGTTAAGAGGTGGAAAGAGGACAGTCTTCGGGACAGGAAATCTTCAACACTAATCTTTTAATGAAGAAATTGGTCAAAAAGAATGTTAGATTAGCTTTCTCAACCAATTGCTCTTTTACATGAAAAGTTGGATGCTATCCTGTTGATTCCGTGAACTTGTAGTTTGTTTTTTCCTGCTTTTGTGATCCGTCCGCTCTTGAATAAACTAAAATCCGGTTAACTTAGCTCTGGAGATGACAATGGCCTTTCACTCTTCAACGTCTATTCTAGTCGTCGAGTGACCTGGTACTTCTTGTACGTGTAGAAGGATGACAAAAAATTGTAAATTCATTTTGATGTTTCCAACAAATGCATAATCTTTGTGTTAGGCAAGCTTTTTAGCGCGACCACTTGGATGTGTGCCATCATCTTTTTTTGATCCAGATGCTTCAGGTTTCCTTGCCCAGGCAGGAGCTCTGTCCGGCTCATAACGATAATCATAGAAAAGTTCTTCTCCAGCCCCGATTCTTTCTTTCGCAAATATGCCTACTCGATGATCCCCTGCAACCATTATTACCTGCGCACATAAATTGTTTGAGGTGATCATGGGGAAATAAAACCAATGCAAGAGTTTTATGTGATAAATGCACCAAGTAAATGCCATGAAGCATATCAAACCGGACTGAAATTGATACCTTCGCATAGCAATTAGGGTCTGGGGAGTGGTTGGCAAATTTTAATTTGTCACCCTTCCGGTAAGCATCAAGAACAAACTGCAATATGTAAATCACACAAAATCACATGACCCGTCACAGAAAACTTGAACGTTGTCACAAGACCCTAAAGTACTAAAGATATCATGCCTGATCATTTAAATTGAATAGAAATGATGAATTTTCACGGTCATATATTTTCCCACGCTTGTCTGCCTCCCTGTGAGAGATGAGCTCTCCTGTGTACTCGCCTAAGTATTCATGCTTGCCAACACTATTCTGCAAGGATAAGATATTTGCATACATCAGCAATAATGAAAACCAAGAAAAATCAAGATCAACTCGGGTGATAACCTTCAAGAAAGCTCCCCAGCCAGATACATCGGATCTCCCTAGTAGCACCTGTGCAAGTATTGGAATCAAGATCCGAAATTCCGCATGGTAATAAAACTATGCAGCTAAAATAACCACCAAGCACCCATTATCCTAAATTACTAGACTGCAGAGAAATAAAGGGAAACTAGATACATCAGACTTGGCCAGAAAAGGAAATAGAGTCTCTCTCCTGATAGTCATTCTACTGATCTTTCATAGCAATGGAAGAAAAACAGCTTAACTGCAGCAACAGTATGCTTATTTCAATGGCCCAGCAGCTAAATATATGCTTAGGATATGAATCCTCATATTCTCTCACATGATATGTTCTCATTTTTCTACAACAGCACAATTGTAATAGAAGATAAGGTAGGACATTGTTACCCTTTGTTGCTGTTTGAGAAGAAGCTTCATATTTCTGCATTCATAATTATCTCCTCTTTGGCTAGGGATGCCGAGAGTGCCATCACCACAACTGCAAAATATATAGTCTAAATGTTAGAGGAAATTCTCCCAAGGGTGACAAAAAGTGCTAGTCAAAAGCAAAGTTAATAACGTAACTGCCAAAGCAATGCCGACAAAACTTACACTGCATGTGTTGCATCATTGCATGCTAATGAGGGTTCACAAAATAACCTTGCAAATTTTAACCCAAACTTATAGTCCATCGTTTCACCCATCATGGGATACATAGTAGGGGACGAAGACATCCGTCTCCAACCAGCATCTTATTGAGGTAGAGGACAAGGTGGAAATGTAATGTTAAGTACAAGGAACAGAGTTACCACTAACCTGACCCAACAATTTCTACAAACATCGGGATCACATTCCCTATCTGCAGCAAAGCATGGGCACTGACGACTACGACACTGACTTTTTGCACAATGACAGCCTCTAAACCGGTTTTTGCAACTCTTTGGGCATCTAGATATATAAGAAGATGTCAGTCAATGAAAAGGCAAAACCCCGGACCATACAAAATGTCATCTCTATAACCCGATAATCATAGATTGTATAGGGAGTGCATTTCAAGCTTAGGTTTGAGTTGCAGATTGGAGGCTCACCCACAGTACTTTTCACAGCATGTACCATTTAGAAGACATGCACACTGCTTAGTACAAGCCGCTTGGCAACTACATGGATTATACTGACGACAAGGTTGATCCTTCCTTTCACTGATCCTCTTCCTGATAGAATGGTAAGCAGTAGACTTCCAGGAATACTTCAGGCGGCGAACTCTACCTCTTCTGCGTAAAAATCTTGATCTTCTTCTCAACTCATTATTACCCTGATATTCATTTCAACAAGCACCCCACCCCCCAAAAAAATAAATAGATGATTCGCTCAGCAGCTATGTAAAATTCAAAACATGACGAATAATCAAGCCAAATACTGAAACTAACCATTGAACCATTTACGTCACACTTGGAATAGCCATCAAGAAAATTAGCATCACCTCCTTGATATGTATTCTCAGAGCAGGTCATGTACTGAAAAACCTCCCAGCACGTTTTCAAACCAGTCAAAAGGTTCCTAGCAATCAAACAACTTTTATCGGAAATAAAAATAAATGTCAGATAGAGTACTGAAATAAAACATGTCATCTCACAAACTAAATGATTCCAGTTGAAGAACCAGCATGCAAGCATGTTGACATATGAACGTCATGTAGTCTTATAATTCTTGCTTGAAGCAAAGGGAGAGAAGAGAAAACCAATGTGAGCAAATAGTCTATTGACCTGTGAACTGCATTAATAAATAAATGGCTTAAAAAGCTAAATGACACACAAAAGTTTGAAATCGATTACACATTCTCGCGTTAACAGGTTTCCTTCTATGGAAGAGTATCTTTTATCAAAAATAAGAAAATTGAAAGCAAAACCTGACCTGTTTCTGCCAAAAATCTCAATGCCTTTCTCAAATAGGCTTTTCTCAATGGCCTTCCAAGATCTATCCTCAATTAACTCCCTTTTACACATGCTTTCATCCAAAAACTCTTCTTTCTTCAAACCATCGCCACTTGCTGTAGAAGCTGGATCTACAACCATCTCACTATGAGTCCCATTATGAACTCCCACCCGCTTTAAGATGCAAGCATCATCAACTATGAATTCTTTCCTCCTAGACCTTCCAGTAACTGAAGATTTCCCTTTCTTATGAGATGTAATGTCTTCATTTTCTTTCCGTGACCCAGACCTAAGTTTCATATCATTTGGCAAGAGGCCTCCACTGGCAACAGAATCAGAATCAGAACCTGCCATCTTCTTCTGTTTTTTCTTCAGGCAATGGAGAACGCGTTCAGCCACTCTCTTGCTATTTCTCTGAGAAGTCCCAGCTTTGCCCATAAGCTTAGCCTTGGTGGGAGACAGCTGACTGGTAGAGGAGGTGGCCTGTCGAGGCCCTATATCTGAGTCACTGCTCTCTGACATGTTTTTCACATTTGATGAAGCACTTTCACTTTGGCTGGATCTGACCCTCCTCCTAGTGGAATGAACAGAAGATTTCTTCCTTGAAGACATATGCAACCCTGCTCCTGCACCATCAGCTGGAAGAACAGAATGTTCTTCATTGTCACCATGCTGTGGTGAATTTAGAATAGCCTTTTTTTCTGACTTAAGAACCTGAGATGAAAACAACTAAAACAACTTTACTATGTTCAACTGCCAATTGATCTAAAGATAAATAAACACAGAAATAATAATAAACAATAAACTAGAAACTAGAAACTCACCACTTTGAAGCAATGTGGACCACAAAGTGCATTTTCCTCATCTGGATGGCTCCAAACAGGTTGCTTCTCAGCCTAACCATATGTTGTACGGAAAAAAATTATGAGAATCTCAACGAGACACTTTTGCATCAACTTAATAATGAGTCTAGCAGAATTTACTTACAGGAAAAACAAGATCCTGAGAACAACCATGCAATCTGCAATCAAAAACCTGCAGATATAAACATAAAGCAAGAACATCTTAACTACACAAGGAGTATGAGAAGAAAACATGAAATATAATGTCTTCAGGCCAAAGGAATTACTTACGAGACATCGACGACAAAACAGATTATCAAAAGAATCCAGAGCAGCTTCAAGATCCTTATTGAGAAAAGAATTCGAAGTTTGCGCTTCCTTATCTCCATTTTTAGAATCTTCTGCAGTCTTTTCTTGCTTTATAAGAACTTCGTATCTTGCCTGTATAAGATGTTTGACTGTGTTTCATATCTGTGTAAAGCCACCACAAAGAAAATGGGAAACGGCTGGAGCAAAGTTTACCTCATGACTAGTCTTCTATCATATATTAGTACTGATAGATAAACATCAATTACTTCTAAAATTGTAAAGAAGGAAGTACTGATAGATAAACATCAATTACTTCTAAAAATGTAAAGAAGGAAAATTTATCACTACGTTCTCACACATACATACCTTGAGTTCACTTGGGCTTCTTGAAAGACACTGCGCTAGTGACTCCATGACAGAGTCAGATATCCCAACTTCTTTGATAGTCATGCTGGTTAAACATAATCAATAAGGATAATCAGCTTCCTTACACATAAAGAGTAAAGCACAAGGTGCACATTTCATAATAAAATGTAGAATGAGACAATGAGTCTAAGGTGATCAGAAAAAAAAAGGTCCTGAATTGATGATCAGCTGAAGAGTCAGCTTTTTCTCATAAAAGTTGTGTACAGAACTTAATTGTCTCAAACAAATATGCTCATTATGCTTCTGAAAACAATTAGGAAGTAAAAAATCAAGCAATAATCAGCTAATTAATGCATCTAGCATACCCTTGCCTCAAGTTTTGAACATAAAGTATGTTCAGTCAAAACCTAAAGAACCCTGACTTTGCTAGGGAAGATATAATATGCATTATGAGCCTCACCCGGCAAATAAAACTCCCATTCCATCAAAGGTTAGAACCTAATGAATAACATACACCCTACCAAACTGTTCATTCACTAGATTCAATACCAACAGTTTAAAGAAGTCCACCAATTCCATAGTAAAGAAATTTATTATATTATTACACTAAAACACATGGCTTGCCAGAATCAACAAGCAAAATATCAAAGGTAATGCTACATAGAAGCGGGACCCTATAGATCGACAGAACTTATGTATAATAACACGATTATACCAACCAAAGAATATAGTCCTCAGACTCAACAAAATCTCTCTTCTCCTCTTCATCTTCAATTACTTCCTCCTCACTGTCACTGCAAATAAGTGCTTCACCACCATTTTGGTCATAATATATTCTCCTTCGACCAACCACTGATTGATCCTCAGTCATTCTTTGATTTCTGCAATAGTATTTCCAATGAAAAAGATAAGACTAATTTGAGAAACTGAAAATGGATTAAGCAAGTCCAAAGTATAAGCTAAAACTAATTTAAATAAACCAATTTCTGCAGTGCTACCCATCAAAGGTTTCTTAGCCATATAGTTAAAATACATTCTTTGAATCATAACATAAGAAAAATCGAATGAACAATATCTTAAATGCCTACAAACATTCATCTAAGCAAACATAAAGCTTTCTGAAACAGAGAGAGTATAATGAGTATATGGTTAAAGATTGGCGATTGTGTATTTCTTAAAACCCTTTGAAAAAGCCAATGGGAGTCATGACACACCTGTCCAAAAAAATCCATGTTGTATATGGTGGTAGTTTCTTGATCTCAGGGAGTTTAATTGGTCGAACAGCATTCTTTACCGGATTACTTGAGCCCAGAACTGCCATTGAAATGTGACCGTCTTCTTGAGAGCTGTGGCTATCCTTATCTCCATTAGTAGCATTGCTACCACTGTGCATGCCAATTGCATCACTTTGTCTCTTTGTCAATAAATCCAAATTGTCATCACTGACAGTAATAGGGTTACGGCTCCTTTCTTTTGACAACTTATAAACATGGTTTGTGAAAGAGAGCAGCTTTTGCTTGTTCTCCTCCATCCTTCTCTAAAAAGTTCAACAGAATCTGATTCATGAACATACAAGTAGACCAAAATGCATATTGAACCAAAGAAAACAAATATCTTCTATAATATAACTATACCTTTATATGGACACATCGGTCAGCTGCAACTTGGGTTTTTAGGGATTCAATAACTGACATCATCCCTTTAGTTGAAAGAGCTATATCTTCTGATGCTGTCATCTGCATAAAATTTTCAATTGCCCATTCTAGTTACAACTGACAATCGACCAATTGTCAAAAACTAGTGATTAAAAAACTTAATTGGTTCAGTTAATTCAACCATAAAAACCTTGAACTGGCTAATTTTTTGGTTTAGTTTTCAACTTTTCGATTCAATTTATTTTAATAATTTTTACTGTTAAAAACTAATCAATTTATTAATTAATTGGTAAATTTTTATAAGTTAATAAGTTTTTATAAACCAAAATAAATTAATTAGTTTTTATCTAACAATCTCTTTTTTCAATTAAACTCCAAATTCTTCGATAGGTAAAGATAATCTTTTTTAATCATTTTCAAATTCTTTAACTTTATTCAATCTTTAGCTAATTTTATAACGATTTAATATCAATTTAAACTTTAAAATTCTTATCTTACTGGTTTAACTTCTGGTTCAGTTTTTAAAATATTGTCAAAAACAATCTTTGCAACCACAATAAGAGTAAATTCAAAAAGTTCCCAAAAGGTTGATGTGCTAAAACGGCTCGGGCAAAGTAGTCGGATTGCCAAGAAGTAAATTGCTTAAAACTAGTTAAAAGAACTAAAAACAAAGTCAAATAGAAACGCAACACAAAAGGAAAAAAGAAGAGTAATGCAGACCAAGCTTCAAGCTAAGTATAATAACTACACCTGAATATATAGATTAAACCGTCCAAAATCCGTAAGAGCAGTGCAATATTTCTCAATTCCCATTCAAACAAAGTTCTAATAAGCGCTCCGAATAACGGAAATAAAAAACTCGAAATTCAGTTATTTATGCAATGCAACTCGGAAAGTGCTACGTAAATTACTCTACAATTAACCACCGTGTTTAATCTCGCAAGTCATTGAAAACATGGTCAAATGAGAACAGAAACGACAAGAGGAGAGAAAAAGAAAATGCAACGAGAACCGTATAAGCAATTGCACAAAGCAGGAGAAACATGCATTTTCGAAGAAAGTTAACAGCTCAAGTAATTAAACAGAAGATTGAGACCTTAGGCTCCGATCCGGTGGCGGAGGCAGCGGGCGACGGTTTGGACGCCATTGACGGTCACGGCTAGAGGATCCGACTCATGCAGTGACAATGCGGGTGGAGGAAACGGGGGTAGAACGGTTGCGAAACGGAGCGGATCTTTTGGCGGGTGGGTTTTGAAACCCTAAAAGTCGCATCTCTGCATCAGAGATTGGGAGAGGAGGAGGAGAGGTTGCGTTTAATTTTATTTTTATTTTTTATAGAATGGTTTGTTTTTGTATATTTGTTACTGAATTACTTTTTTTCTTTTTAATTTTGGTTTCCTGAGGAAGCGGAGAGTAGTTGACGACGCGCTTGTGTAGCGTAGCCGTAAAAAAGGAAGAAATTGGTGGGAAAGCAAGTGCGGCTGACTATTTTGAATTATGGACTCGTTCTTTCACTTGTCTTTTAACTAACAAGGGTCGCAGCCCACGTTCAACTCTTAATTTATTATTTATTGAATAATTTATACATTATAAATTATTGTATATTCCCCAACATTACCAATCAAGTGTTCCAACTCGTTGTTGTTTGTGTTGTTGAAGGTGATTGGATTGAAGATGATTATTGTCTTCTCCATATTTACTAGCAAACCATGTGTTTTGCGTGTCTTATCAACCAAACCAATACTTTATTTGATGAATGGGAATATTTGGGCAATGGAGTGGAGGACAAACCAGTATGCCCAACACGACTCACACTCACGTCATTAATTTTCAAACATAAAATTTATAAAATTATTATATACATATTTTAAATATATGCTCGAAAATAAAGTTAAAGGCTTTATATTAAAAAAATTATAATATTAAACTTTTTATAAAGTATTTTCCAATCCTTTGAATCATTTCTACTAAGCATGAAAATCCATTAGCGAGTGTATGAACAACCGTCTGATTTGTTTGATTACAGTGTATTTGTAACACGTAACGATACCTTAGTTACGTATCTCGGATTGAACATGAAAGGACAATAATCGAAGAAATGCGGAACATACCTGATTTCAGTTTCATAACTTTAAACGAACTTTCTGAAGTCAAAACGAACATGACTCCCCGTCGTCTTTATGGGAACCGCTTACCAGGACGCAGTCAACATCTTTCTACAGTTTTCTTAAAACGTAAGCTCTCTTAACGGGTCAAAGAATCTTTATGCTTACGAATGACACGAGCAACTACAGGAGACCTTAACCTTTATATATATAATTTTCATATTGGCTTTCCCCATCACAAGCTCGATATAGGTTGGGTCCACATTGATCGGGATCCATTTTTCATCTGTACTTTGACCCATTGATTTAGATCATTTATTGGGTCATTTTATTATCTCCATCCGAAACAAATTACATAACTTAACCAATAAGTTATTTGAAAAAACAAAAAATGCAATTAAATGTTGTTCAACTTTATGGGAAAAGTAAAAATGTCCAACATGCTCTCCCTTGGACAATACTTAATTACAGTTTTGACTCGATTTTAAAAACAGATTAAAAATTCGGTTAAGTTACGTTACTGTATTAGTCGATTAAGTTTAAAAACCAAACATTTGATCTAAAGTTAACGAAAGTTTATCATTCCGTCCTGCAAGGCTTTCGATACCTAAAAGTATCAAATGCATGTGTCATGTGCCACGCATATCCAATACATTCACACATTTCTAATACCTCACTAACATGAATGGGAAAATGGAGTGTGGTAAACTAAGATGATACATGTATGATCTAAAGTATATCATCTTCGTTTGTAGGTCTCGATTTCTCCAATTTTATGCTAAACCACATATGCTAAACTGCATTAGAGAAATCCTGTTTTCTCTCATCGAATGCTAAACAATATTAGAGAAAACTTGCTTCCTCTCACCAAATGCTTATTAGAGAAAACATATATGTTCTCCAACTGAATGCTAAACTACATTAGATAACCTTTATGGGATTAAAAACTTATATCCCCCTATGTCATGTGAAACTTTAAGGATATCCGTATAAAACTGTATGTGTCTAAATGACATAGGCTCAAAGTCAATTTGTATATATGCCCAATGACCTTTAAATGCTTAAGATTGACACAAATCTTAAGACTTTCATATGTATTTTGACAATGTATGATAACACGTATTACTGAGGATAAACAATAATCATCTTTATTGATGAACCATCATACCGTCGTAATACATCAAAACGTACAAATGTATATGAAGCAAACATAACGATCCCCTAACTAACAGTGTCTAAGGACTTCAAAACACCCATACTGTATACTTGTTTTTTAAACACAAGTGGGCAAAGTCCTTTAGTTAAAGAATCGACTTATAGTTCCTCAGTCCTCAAGTGCTCCAAACCTTAATGTCACCTTTTCATGTCAACTCCTTCATGGTCAAATATTTGACCTCAAAATGCTAAGATCATGTGATATTCAATGTTGTTATTAAACAACACAGTAGCTTGATTATCACATTACAACTGAATGGGTCTAGCCACTGAATCAACCACAGATAACTCAGAAATCAAATTTCTGAACTAAACCATCTGTGAAACAACCCCATGTCATGCACTCTGCATGCATGGTCGACGAAATCACTCGTGTCTACTTGACACTCTTATCTATAAACTTAAAGAAACTGTAACCTTAAGTAGACTTTCGATCATTGTGATACATAGCTTAATTGAACCTGAATTCCCTACGAGGTTTAGTCTGTTGACTTTTCTATATGTCAACATATAATCTTTGATTCCCTTTAATTATCTCAACACTCGCTTGAGTGAATTTAATGGTCTACATCTGGGTTAACCATATACTGACCAAATAGTCAAACAGTAAATGTAATGTCCTGCCTAGTATATAACTAAGCATACGTTAGGCTATCAACTGTACTAGAATACAGAACATTCCTCATAACATCTCTCTTTACTTTATTCTTTGGTTACTGTGCTAAAGATTATCTCTCACTATGAGAGATAGGTGCTATGACAGGTTTGCAGTTAATCGTATTAACCTTTGTAACATATACTCAATGTATGCACTCTGTGAGAGGTATGATGACTGTTAAGATCTGTCCCGGTGAATCTGAATACCTAGGAAAAAAGATGCTACGCTAAGGTCCTTTATGTCAAAGTTCTCGACCAAGCGTTGCTTAACCTTGTACAACATGGTCAAGTAATTTGATGTAAGCAATATATCATCCACATGCAATAATAGGAAGATAACTTTGCTCTCCTTGACCTTACAGTATAAGCATCTTTTTAACTTTATTTTCTATGAAGCCAAAAGAGTTCAAACTCTATCTAATGTAAAGTATCACTTTCGGGAGGTTTGATGTAAATCATATATTGATCTGTATAAGGCGCAAACCATGTCAGTTCCATCTGGATCCTGGAATCCTTTAGGTTGTACCATATAGACTTCTTTATAAAGGTCTTTATTTAGGAAAACAGTTTTGACAGCCATCTGATGTAACTCTATATCATCATAAGCTAAAATTGTCATAATCACTCAAAATGTATCCTTCGAGGATGCGAGAGACAAAGTAATATTAAATTCAACATTTCTCTTTAAGTGAACTATCAGGCAACTAAGCGAGTCCATAAACCGTTGAACCTTATCCTGAAATCCTTTAGGTCTTAAAACTTTGTTTACAATTGATGGCTTTGTAGTTCTGCGACAAAATCGACTAGCTTCCAAACCTTACTATGCTTTATGGCTTGCATCTCATTAGTCATTGCAACCCACCACAATTTTACATTGGGTTCAGAAATAGCTTCTGTAAAAGTAATTGGATTTGTAACATGTCTAATATCATAGTCATGTTCACCTAATAGGCTATGTAGTCAGATGGGATAACAGGTCATCTCATTCTAGCGGATCTTCGTAACTACATTAGATCTTGTACCCCTAGGAATCTCTATTTGTACAGATATGGGTTCATGTTCTTGTACAGGCATGGTACAAAGACCTAGATCTACCGAATCTAACTGTATGAGTGGCAGGACATAATAACTGTAGTATCCACCCTGTTATCATCCAAAGGGTCAAAGGGCTCACCATCATCATAAACATCGTATTCCAAAAACTTAGCTGTTTGTGATTCCACTATTATGGTCTCTGCTTCTCTACAGTAAGATCTGTAGCCTTTAGAGTGGTCAAGATATCTTACTAAATAGCAATAAGCATAATAAGCATACAATTTTTCTTTATAAAGATTATATTACCTCAGTAGGGTAGCCTCATATACGAATTTGTACAAGGCTGGATTTTCACACTTCTAGATAATCATGTAGATTAGTCCTGTTTAGCATTGACTTCTTCAAGTCCTTTAGGGTGCGATTATGCCTTTCGATAACATACCATTTTGTTCAAGACTACCGGTATAGTGAATCAAGTCACTATCCCAACCGATTCCATATATCCAGTAAACGGACCTTTTCATGTCCTGAAACATCATGTTGTCATGATATTCTCCTCCATGGTCAAATTTAATTCTCTGAATATATATTTTTTCCAATTGGTTCTCAATCTTCAGTCTTTAAGCAAAAACACATAACTATAATGGGAATAATCATCAATAAATGTCATAATATATTTGGAATTACATAATACAACTGTATAAGGTCTACTGATATCTTTATGTATCAGGCTCAACAAGTCAGAAATAAAAGTTGACCATTCTTCTTTATTAGTCAACTTACCCCTGCAATAGTCAACACATGTTCCCAGATCATCATAATCTAGAATTAAAAGAATGTTTTCCTTAATCAATCTCTCAACCTAGCTATGGAAATGTGGCTTAAACTTTTATGTCACACCATATATGACTTTTCATTGATTAGGGTCCTTCATTTCATGACTTGTTTAGCAAGATACGAAGAACTATATATCTAATTCGGGGTAAGACACATTCTATACAAACCATATGACAAGAAACTATGTTTTGCATTAAACACAATTGTACAACAGGAGCATTAAATACAAAATGTCAACCTTCTTTACCCAAAATTGATCCAAAGATCACATATAAAATGTGTTGTATAAAAAACCAAAATGAACCTTACAGCAAGGTTCAACTCATACATTCCCCTGCAGATATTTCATCCACTTCGTCATTGCTATGAACCATCAATTTCTCCTTCCTTTTATTTGGCTTTATCCTGGATATGAACTCTTGCATTGTGGAAGCACCTTGATCAGATACTCCACTATATAGCCACCAAGCACTTAATACGACTATCGCAAATCATATTCATAAATTAATAAGCTAAGGAGTTATCTGAAGGTCACAATCTTTATTTTTAGACCTCATACTGTTGGCTTCTTTATTTCATGCGAACCTTTATTAGTATTGGATTAAACAGCGTTAGTATATGGAGAATATTTAGTCTTTCTACCTTTGATCTTAGTGGGCTTCATCTTTGCCTTCCCTTTAGTTGCTTCAAGGGCTATAGAAGTAGCAAGCTTGAGTTTCTCCTCCTCAGCAATGCAATGAGCAATCAAAGCATTGAAGTCTCATTCCTCATTCTGCGAATAATATGTTACCACCAGATTACTAAACTCTAGAGGGAGTGTATTTAAAGTCTGGTGAACTATAAAGACATTAGGAAGAGGAATGTTTAACATCTTCAGTCTAATGTGAAGATAAATCATTTTTTAAATGTACTCCTTCATTCCCTCCTTCCCCCGTATACTTCATGGAGAATAATTCTTTCATCAAGGCACTTGTCTCAATATTAGGTGAGACTGTGTACCTTTAGGAGACATTACCAAGAAATTACTTCGCTATGTCTGTGTCCGGAAGTCCACTTAGCAGATGGTTAGGATTAGATCTTTTAATGCTCATAAGACTTAATCTGTTAAACCAATCTCAAACTTCATAAGCTGCTTTATGAGCTTTTGAGCTTTTGGATGTAGGTAGAGATGGTCTAACCATTTGTATGGCCATATTAAGCTCCGCTATTTCCATAGCATTCATTACATCCTCTGTCCACTTCTTTGTGTCGAAACTAGTCAGGGTTTCAATGGTGATACTGATTTTATTGATCGAAAAGGTGAATGTAAAATGATGATGTTTAAATCAGCACAAATGTAGGATAACAACGACACTCAAAGCCATTAAATAATATCTTTACTGAAAATTCGGTCACACATATTATGAAACACTTGTGGCTGAATACATAATATATGTAACACCCCACTCCCGCTGGACCCAAACCCGATATCGATGGTGATATCCGAATTCGTGCCCCGCGAGGGTGGCGTGTCACATCACTTAATACTTAAAACTTTGGTATACATTTTTTTTTAACCACAAACATAAAGAACAGAAAGTTAATAACCAAACATTCACTTTGTTTTGTCATCATTTGATACAAACACAATA
>JANZXP010000196.1:4784347-4811949 GCA_027576715.1 Erythroxylum flavicans | reverse complement strand
TACTGACCGGTACCGGTACAGTTCCGTTCCAGAACTCAATCCGGTACCAAGTCCGGTACGGTATTCATAACTTTGGTTTAAGGGACATATTCAAAGAATGAGTCTTGGTTATACTGATAATTGTTTTTTATGACTTTTTGATACTCTTAAGCTCAATAAAGTTTTTAATTGACAATTTTCTTCTTCGTTATGAATGTACACATGTTAATGTTATTAAATAAGAAGCAAAGTTGTGCATAGGACATTAATGTGGACCTTTATGATATTTATATATTCTTTATGTTACCTGACTTGATAATAGTGTTGTGGTATATGGAAGGAAGGATACGATATTGAAATGTATGATTGTCATGACCCACATTATGTGGTCTATTATGTTAAGGTAAATTATAAAGATATTAATTAAGAGATTTATTTATGTGCTCCTAATGTTTACATTATTAAAATAAAGTTTTGATTATCAGGCCAAGTTGGAAAATGTTAGAATGTGGCCTGATTAATGGCCATAGTCTATATATATTAATATCATTATTAATATAGTGTAATAAATTTCAACCATTTATTCTGGTCATTTGATGGATATATCAGATTAAAAGTCATAGTTCCTCTATCTACTAATCAAAGTAAAAGATTATGTTCTATCAAATTTTTGTAACCGCAAGAGAGTCAAGAAAAAGAAACCAATATTAAAGTGAAGTTTCTCGATTTTTTCAATAATAACATCTTCTGCATCAAGTATGCAATATTACACTCTTATAATTTGTAACAATTGTTTATTCAAGACGTGCATGTCAATTGTAATTTATGTCATAAAAATCATATTTTTACATATTATACTCAACCCCTAACTTTCGTAAACGTTATCATCTAATACTGCTAGCTAAACTCGCCACATGACACCAAATGTGCAAGTGGAAGGATGGAGCTCCTTTTCTTATCCTATATTAGCCTTCTTCTGTATCAACCAATACCATGCAGTTAAACTTGTGGAAACCACGGCTGCTGATTATTGACCTTGACAAACTATGCTTGTAAGGAACTTTTGGTAGGTTATTGAGCTTGAGCACTACCATTTTCAGAAGAAGCCATTGTGTCAGGATTCCACTTGCACTAGCTAGACCACATAGCATACGAAGAAAAGTGTTTGTTAACCCACCTCTTGGTCAACTTCGCTGCAGAAGTCAATGATCAACCTAATATCCTATTAAATTAGAGCCAGCAGGCTGAGCTTTTACGTTTGAAGGTAACAACAAACTACAATCATTTTTTGGGTGAGGCGACCGTGTATTTTTGTAGAGATATCTCACTCCAATGCGATGACTAGTGGCAGGATGATCTGCTAAAGTGACAAGTTTCAAGCTCAAATGGTATTGGGAATTGCTGGTTTATCCTGTCCGCAAACCATGAACATATCTTATTAGTGGGTGCCAATAATTAATCAACTAAAGCTTTCTTTATTGTTTTTAGGCGTCTTCCCTTAAAACAATGATGATGCGTCAGCAAGACTGTTGGCTAAACTGGCAACATGACAGCATGTGCAATGTAGAAGTCTTTGAAGGCTTGATGTCCTTTTACACCTTTGTATATAAAAGGGTGTGAGCAGACGACTACCATAAGGTGAGTCGAAACAATCACCAAAACCAATTGTGCAATCCGCATTGATTACAAGGTTTCAGCTTTCTTCTGAACAAAAAGCTAAAATGGCTGCTTGCCACGTTCGTTCAATCAGCTTGGCATCCAGATCTCATCCAATGACTGCGAGTATCGAAGATAGATTAGACAAGTTGAAGGCAACAGAGTCTGCGTCGATATTCCATAAGATAGTAGGTCTGAAGGATTTGTACAAGGCTCTTGTTGCTTTCCTTCAATTGCCAACCACTCAACAGACTCTATCCCATGCAAAGCATAGTAAATGCCTAGAAGAGGCATTGAATGGATCTCTGACGTTGTTAGATACTTGTGAAACGACGAGAGATGTCATCTCAAAGATGAAGCAATGCATGCAGGAACTGCAATCGTCGCTTCGGAGAAAAAGAGGTGGGGAAGGTTGCTTGACTGGTGAAATAAATACATTCTATGAATCAAGAAAATTGCTGAACAAAGTCGCTTGCAAATATCTGAGAACCTTGAGGAAGGACAGGATTTGCACAACAACCTTGGACTCCAACTCCAACCAGGAAACTGTGATCAACAAGTTGAGGAATGTCGAGGAAACTGGTCTTTCAGCATTTGGGTCCATCTTGTCTCTAATTTCTCAGCCGCAGGCAAACCAAAAGCACTCCGGTTGGTCTACTCTTTCAAAGTTCTTCCAATCTAAAAGCGTATCGTGTGAAAGCAATGTTAGTGCTATTGAATTGGAGAAGATCGATGCTGAATTGCTTATCTTGAAGCCAAGCAAAGGCATCAATTTTGTGGCAGTACAGATTGTACTGAAAGGATTAGAGGCATTGGAATCTAAAATGCAAGAAATGGAGGAGGAGTTGGCGTTTGTCTACAGGCAGTTGTTGAAAACCAGAGTTTCACTTCTCAACATCCTCAACAGCTAGCCCTTGTTAGCTTCCCTCCCAAAAGAGAGTACTATTTTTGTTACAGTTGTAGATATATGTACGTAGAAATGTGAATCCAGGTCAATTTTTTTAGTTTTATTGTCTATTTCTCATGTTAGAATTTTTTCAATAGGACATTTGGTAATTACTATTTTTCAAAAATTAAGGTTAAGAAAGTTAATCTAATATAAAAATAATGAAGTACTACAAAAGGTAACCTTTGGCTACATTTTTCTTTCTACGATTTGGAAATCGTAGCTAAAGATCAGCTTTTGGAAAGGAACCCTTTGGATATGAATCGTCAACAAAGGCTGACTTTTAACTACGATTTTGCCAATCTTATCTAAATATTACAACAAATAAGCTTTCTTGCTACTTTTCTTTTGGTGAAAATTTGAAAATTGTAACTAAAAATTGCACTTTTGCTACTTTTTCTCAAAATTGTAACTAAAAGGCAAACTTTTGACTTCTTTTTTGCGAAATCGTAGCTTATTGTATTAAAAACTCTCTTTTGTTTTTCTTCTTTTAATTACAAATATATTTTCATAATTTAAAAACCCAAACATAAGCAAAATTAAACATTTTTTTATTTTTTATGTATAAATTTGTCAAAAATAACTCTTTATTCACGACCCTTATTGTCGGT
The DNA here is from genome assembly GCA_027576715.1 of Erythroxylum flavicans. Lineage (NCBI taxonomy): Eukaryota > Viridiplantae > Streptophyta > Magnoliopsida > Malpighiales > Erythroxylaceae > Erythroxylum > Erythroxylum flavicans. The sequence goes on along the minus strand of JANZXP010000196.1, from coordinate 4,808,757 downwards.
ATCACTTCTTATCTTCATCATATTCAAGTATTATTAATTTACTTTCATATTCAACTATTATTAATTTACTAACTTTCACTTGATCATTTTGTAACCGAACATCATATTCATAAAAATCAATTTTAATACTATTTATAATGATTCTAAATCTAAAGTTAAATTAATCTAAAAACAATCTCATTTCAAAATTTTATAAAACTATAAACTCAAAATTAATTAATATTAGATAAATTTATACTTTTTATTTTTCTATTTTAAAATATACGACTTGACAATTTTATATGATCACTACAACAGACGATCTCTTTGGTGAGGATTTACTTGGTGACGAAATAAAATTCGTCCCCAAAAGAGAACATATTGCGACGTTAAAAAGAAGTCGTCACTAAAGCATGACGTTTACTGACGAATACAAAAAGCATCGCACAACCAAAAACTTTTGGCGACGAATAGAAACAATCGTCGCTAAATGCTGAATATTTAGTGACGATTAAGATACATCGTCACCAAATGTAGAACAATAGGTGAATAATTATAATATTCATCGTTAAATATAGAAAAACCATAACTTATCAAACATGTGGCGAGGAATCCCTTAAATCGTCACCAAATGTAGAACAATGGGTGAATAATTATAATATTCATTGTTAAATATAGAAAAACCATAACTTATCAAACATGTAGCGACGAATCCCTTAAATCGTCACCAAATTTAATTTTATTTAGTCGCAAAAGCTTAAACATTCAGCGACAATTGCTTATCATTGTCACTAAATGTCAAGTATTCAGTGACGATTTTTGGTAATCGTTACTAAATGGTGCACATAAAGTGAACAAATTCTTGAAAACGGCGCTGAATACTTACATTTGGTGACGATTTGTAGAAATCGTCGCCAAATGATTGACATTTTTATAAATTATTAAACTAACATTTTTATAATCTATGATATTTAAGAAATGTTTTATTGGAGATTTTATTTGAATGTTTACAACATATTGTTAAAAAAATGTCAGCATAATTTAAGTGTTAAACAATAGTATTAAATAATTATTAGTATTTACAAAATTGGCAGAATAAGTTATAAAAATGTTTATTAATTTTATGAATATAATAATATAATATATGAGAACAATACAGTTATAGAACAATACAGTGCGAACTTTGAATTAGAAGTTACCCAATCCATGCACTTATATAATATTTATTAATAAATAATTAATAAAATTATGTTATTTTAATAAAATAAATAATTTAAAAAATAAAAATTTATTTATAAATTAATATTTATTTTAAATATATTTTAATTATTAAATCAAAAATTATTTAAATGTTTATGTATTTTAAATTTAATTATATTTATTAATAATTTTTAAAATTTAATTACATATAATTTTATTATAAAAATTAAATTAAATTAAATTATTCATAATTTTTATTGATAATTAATTTTAATTTATTAAATATATAATCTTGAATCAAATTATTCAAAATTTTTATTAATAATTAAATAATATATATTTAAATGATAGTAAATCAGATTGTAAAAAAACAGAAATAGGAAACAAAAATCACTTTTTATGGTTTTCATAATTTTTGAAAACTGAAAGACACCAAAACAAAAACAGAAACTAAAAACTCAAACAAACAGGTTTTTTATTGAATTTAAAAACAAAAAACAAAAAAAGAAACAAACACCCCCTAAAAAAACGTGAAAAAAAATTTTTGTGTTGAAAATAAGATGCTTCTTTTATTGTTTTGTTTTTTAGAACATAAATTTGGCTAGATAAATTTTAAAAATTTAATTTTCATAAGTAAGTTGTTACATATTGCTTCAAAAATTCAAAACTCACAATATTTAAGTGTTAGTCCCACGTTTTGGAATCAATTATAAGTAATATTATTTTTTAAAGAATTGATTATAATTTTGGATTCAAGACTTGTTATTAGATTAAATGTTTATAGCATGGAAAGCTTGTTAGTCACCAAAATAGCTTAGCTTGAAAAGATATTTAGACATTTAATTATGTAATTTTAGTTATTCATATTTATATGATATTATTGAATGACATTAAGGGTTCTACTGAATAATTAAAATCATCAGTTATAATGTTAAGAAGGAAATCCAAAGGTGGACCATTAGGTATGACTAATGACATTAAAAAGACTTATTAACATACTTAGGTGAATGTGATTATATATCCAAAGATAACAAACATGTTGATTTAAGTATGATTAATTATCTATTAAAAGCATGTTTATGTTAACATTATTACTGGTTAAAACTAGGTATTTAAGTACCACCCAAAGGTGAACTTCAATAAATAATCAAAGTTTATTTTTTGTTTGAATATATTAAACTTACTCAAAGCATTCATATTTGAGCTTGTGTAATGTTTGCAGCTTCTACCAATATGTTTTCTTTGGGCAATGCATTGGTCAAGTTCAATGGGCCAAACTATACAGACTGGTCCAAACAACTAGGTGTTATGGATTTAGATCTAGCAATAGTTTCAGATGAAAAGCAATAGCCATTACTGAGACCAGTACAAAAGTTGACAAGTATTTTCATAAGGCATGGGAGTGATTACACACTAAGCTTGAACTTGATGTGGATGATGATTATTGAAAATGTTAAGCCATAAATGCCTAAAACAACAATGTAAGGAAATTTATGATTAAGACAAAGGAGTTTGACTCGTCATAACCCATTCATGATCATATGACAAGTATGGCAAATCTAGTAGCTAAGCTAAAATTGATGGGTGAGGATGTAAATGAGTCCTTTCTGGTTCAGTTTAACATCAACTCACTTAGCCTAGAGTTTAGCCAATACCATGTGAAAACAATATTAAGGAAAAATGGAACTTTTAAGAAATTAAAGTCATGTTGGTTCAAGAGGAAGGGTGGTCAAAAAAGATGAAGGAGCACTCTATCTACTCACATTTCTTGACAGAGCTAGTACCAGCAAAACTAAACTAGGTTAGAAGTACAAAAGGAAGGATAAAGCCTTAATGAAAGTCAATTAAGGTTGAATCCATAAAGAACAGAGGTGCGACTTCTATAAGAAAGTTGGTCACTTTAAGAAAGATTGTCTAAAAAAGAAAGGAATAGTTCTAAAAGAAAGGTATACACTATAATTCAGTGTCTTTCGAATCATATCTTATTGAAGTGCCTAATAATACCTGATAGTTAGATTCTTATGCAATTATTCATGTATCAAATGTTATGCGAAGATTCCTTTCAATCTAACCTAAAAATGGAACTGAAAAGTTCCTATATATAGGGAGTAAAATGAAGGTACACATAGAGGGAATCGAAACATATAGTTTGATCTTGGACACTAGTTATCGTCTAGATCTAAAAATTGTCTTTATGCTCCCAGATGTGCCAAGAATCTAGTTTCTATTGGAAAGTTGGATGAAATAAGTTTTAACTTTAAAATTTGGGAACGATGATTTTTTATTGTATAAACATAAGTATTATATAGTTCTAATACTTTAATTGATCATTTATTTTGTTTCAATTTTGATATTTACTTTGTTGAGTCTATGTTTCATGTTGGATATAGTATATTTAATAAGCGTAGTGTATATAATAAGTATTATGCTTTCTTATGACATCAAAGGTTAGGTCACATATCTAAAGAAAGAGTTTTTAAGGTTAGTAAAAAGTGAAATCTTACCTCAATTGGATTTTGCTAACTGAGATGTGTGTGAGGATTACATTAAAGGCAAGGAAACAAGGCACATACCAAGGAATCTAGCCACAAGAAGCAATCAACTTCTTGAGTTAATACACATCAACATCTATGTCCATTTGACATTCCATCTTAGGGAAATGAAAAGTATTTTATTACTTTTATTGATGATTTCTCACAAAATTATTACTATATATATATATTGCATGAAAAGCCTTAGTCAGTGGACATCCTGAAGTTGTTCATTAATGATGTGGAAAATTAGCTAGACAGAAAAGTACAAGTGATGAGGTCTAATAGAAGTGGTAAATTTTATAAAATAAGACAATGCTTGGGTCCATTTGCAAAATTTCTTAAATATCGTGACATATGTGTACAGTACACAATGTCGGGTACACCATAATAAAATGGTGTAACTGAAATGTGGAATCTTACATTTATGGACATAATTAAGAGTATGTTAAGTTACAATATTATACCTTTCCTTTATGGATGGATGCATTAAAGACTATTGTCTATCTACTTAACAGGGTTTTTGGTAAGATAGTTCGTAAAACTCCATACGATTTGTAGACATACGAGAAATCTAGTCTAAGATACCTTTACAATTTGGGGTTGCTCAGCAAAAGTAAGGGTATAGAGTCCACATGAAAAGAAACTTGATACAAAGATCATTATTGATTACTTCATCAACTATCTTGAAAAATTAAAGGGGTACAATTTTACTATCTTTACCACAAGATGGGACTAGTTGAGTCTGATAATATAGGTTACATTGATAATGGCCAATTTAGTAGGAGTGGAGAACTACAAAAGGTATTTGAGAATCGGTTTTCTCAAAAAACTGTCTAAACTGGCGATTTATTCTCCTAAGGATTATAAACACAAACTGAATTAAAAATTAGATTGGTTTATATTTATTTCGATCGAATCGATCGATTCATAAGGAACTCTTGCAAGTGTTTTTGAAATCACTCTTCCTCTTGTAACTTGTATCTTCTCTTTCTGATCTTAGTGAAATCATCTACGTGAGATTGACCCTTGGATGTAGATAGCATTAAGCTATCGAACCAAGTAAATTGTTGTGTGATTTTCTTCTCTCTTACAAACTTCACAAACCTGCAAAAGCAAATTCATTTTTCGTCAGTATCTTGAATAACAAGATATCAAAATCTAAAGGCTATTCCCAACATAATTCAAATATATATTATAAGAAGTCCCAAAATATACATAAGCAATCTTTCAGAACACCAACATCAAATAAATGCATACTAGAATAGAAATAACGCTGAAAAAATATCATATAGCAAAGAGTCTGGTTAGAAATTCAGAAATAACATCAGCGACCAATTTAGGAACACAATCTAGAACTTGACTACCTTCAATTTCCATAGCATTTTATGGGGCAGAAAGGATGGGAATTCATCGTCCATGATGATATAGTTTCCATCATAGTTATGTTGTTTAGGTGAATTACTCTGTCCATTCTTGTAGCATACGACTTTTAATGGGATAAAAAACCAAATTAAACATCAATAAATTGAAGACAACTGACAGTTAAAATATGGTCTAGCATCTCCTGCCTACTTGTTCAAAGTTACATGTCACCTTGCATCGCATACGAATAACTAGATTGAAAGATAAATATTGGAAAGGTCGTAGTTGGTTAAGAACCCAAGCGTTTGGATGACTAAAATGATTTTATAAAACAACATTCACACAATGCAAGGCTTTGTCATCTTTATTTCAAAATCATCACGAATACACCTATTTTCTTATATTAAGCATTTGGCTTCATGTGTTACTCCAAATGTCTAATCAACTTGGAGCAAAAATTCCAAAATCAATATGAATTAGTAGCTACGGTAAAGAGCGAAAACGAAGTTTTCGAGAATCAATAGTCAGGTAACGTAAAACCTCAATCAACCTAACACAAACATTGAATGATAGTTTTAGGAGAAAGAAATATTACTATCTACTAAGGGTTTCCCCGTTACAACCAATACATTTGTGATCATTGTAAATTTTATTTTTGTTGTTTCCTCTCTGTAATCACCGACAACTTGAGCGGCTGTTGTAGACCTAACTTCTGTTGCACGTAACATATACAAAATTTAGCACCGTTCTCTCTTCTATGGCCTCTTGGTGAAAGATAAAATGGTGCTTTGGTGAGAAATTTTAGCGTAGGATCCATTCCATCAACGTTGAAAATTAGTCGGGTCTTTTTCATGATGGAAAGAAAGGTCTGTTTCTGTTTCTTGGTGCTGTTTCATTGTCATTAGTATTGTGGCATTTGTGTCGAAATTGACGTTAATAACTTATTTAAAAGTGTCTTATTTTTAAAAAATTTTAATTTAGTATTTAAATTTTTTAAATATTAAATAATCAACTTTTAAAATTTTAATAATTCAATTAAAATATTATTTTTGATAATATGACATGTCTATTAAATATCATGTATATGTCTATCTATTAGCTACATCAATACAAATTAGAATTTTAAACTAAAATATTAAGGTCATAAAAGTTTGACAACTCAATTCAAAAATTTTAAAGTTTATTTAATAAATAAAAAATTTAAAATAATTAAACACTTTAGAATTGATTATCCAAAGTTAGTAATACATTTGATGATTAGCAGGCGGAGCATAGAAATGGGGTTCAAGTTGGATCATGTAAAATATTTATTACGAGTGGCATGATTATGATCTAAAATTAGGTCTTGATTCAAAATTCAAGACACATCAAAATTTGAAATACATTAAAAAAATGTCTTATAATTAATAATCTTATTTTAAAATTATAAATTTATAAATTAAGATATTAAGGAGAATATTAACAAGTAACTTAGATGCTCTATAATCTCTTTTATACTCAAATATTATAGCAATTTCTCAAAACACAAACCTCCTCGTTACTACTTCTTCCACCCAATCCTCATTTGCTTCTTTTCCAACCATGAACAATAAGTTGGAAAGAGAAAACTATTATCTCTAGAGCACAAATGCTTGTCAACCTTAGATGCATTTGATTTAGATGGTTTTATTACTGGTGAAATTGTGGCACCACCGGTTTTCAATCAAGAACCACCAGAGAGAGATACACATTAATCTTTCATTCAAAAAGCCAATATTGAATTTACTGTTTGGAAGAAAAAGGATAGATTGGTCCTCTTATTGCTTAAATCCACCATTTATGAGAAATTCAAACCAACATTGTGAGAGTCTCTATTGTTAAAAAGGCTTGGGTTATCCTTGAAAGGATCTTTTAATCTCAGTCTTGAGCTCGCATAGTGCAATTGCGCTACAACTTCAAACATTCTCAAAAGGCTCACTCTCTATTTTAGAGTATATAGAAAAGAAAAGAAATATAGTTGACATATTAGCCTCCACATCCAACCCAATTTCGGAGGATGATCTTGTCAATTTCATATTTCGTAGATTAGGAGAGGATTATTCTACTTTTTCATACCTCTACCAATACTATAGAACAAGTTAATGAATTGTTAGGAATGTTCCTTTAAGAGGAGAAAAAAATTGAGCTTTCTAAAAAAATATTTTCTTGCTGCCAACATAGGCTCCTTCTAAAAAGGACCTAATTACAATTCATCTACCTAAACTCTTATAGTCAATATTGTGCCGATCTCATAAAGAGACTTATAAAGGTGGTCATAATATCAATAAGTTCACCAAATAACTTATAAAGGTGGCTATAATATCAATAAGTTTGACAGTTCCAAAGGAAGGTATAATAAATCTAAGGTCATATGCCAAATTTATGATAAACCAGGACATTTTGTTTTGGAGTGTTATAATCGCTTGAACCACATTTTTACAACTAAAAAGGTGTAAAAAATATATGCCTTGACTACTTTACCAAGCTCAATTGACAGACCCTACTTGGTATGTCGATTATGGTGCGACTAACCATTTAACTGCATATCTTAATAACTTTTATGTGCACTCAAAATATGTTGGAGATGAGCAAATCATAGTGGGTACTAGTTTGCAACTTCCCATATCTAACATTGAAAAGACTAGTTTTAATGCTAATAGTGATTTAATCTTATTAAAAAAATATTCTGCATGTTCCTCAAATCACTAAAAACTTATTAAGTGTTTCTCAATTTACCCATTACAATAATGTTTATATGAAATTTTATCCTACTTTTTGGCTTGCCAAGAATATGTAAGGAAAAATGCTAATGCGGGAACACTTGATCAAGGTTATATCGGCCAGTTGGCTTCCTATCTTCATAAAACCTTCATTTTCTTGTGCTTTTTTCAAAGAGTGCAATTTTTTACAAAGGTGGCATAATCGTCTGGGCCTCCTTAGTGAGACAGTTGTTCATAGATTTGTCTCTAGTTTTAATATTTCGGTAAGCTCAAATAAAAAAATGTCAGTTTGTGGTCCGTTTCAAATGGGGAAAAGTCATTGTCTCCATCTGCCTCCTTCTCATATTCGTTCTAAGTCTATGTTTGATTTAGTTTATTAAGATGTTTAGGGTCCAACTCCCATTTATTTAAACAGTGGCAATTATTATTTCATACAATTTTTTGATGACTATTCCAAATACCTCTGAATTTATTTTATGCAAATCAAATCTCATGCATTTTCTATTCTTAAAATTTTCAAAATTATGGTTATGACTAAATATAGGTGTAAAATCAAACTTTGATTCCTTGGCCTCCTAATGCCAATGTCCTACAGAGCAAGCAGGTATACCGTATAAAAAGGTGTGTAGATGGTTCTATTAAATGAAGTAAGCCTCTGTTTATGGTTTTCAGATGTACTCAACAAGAAGGTCTGGATTTCTTTGAGACCTTTAGTCTTGTAGTCAAGCTTACTATGATCTGACTTGTTCTATCTCTAATTATATTGAGATGATGGTCTCTTAAGCAACTTGACTTTAGTAATACTTTTTTTAACACCGATCTCTCTAAAACCATATATATGCATTAACCATAGGGATTTGTGGAACCTTACTATCTAAACCATACATTTCTTCTATAAAAATCCTTGTATGGTTTAAAACAAGCATCACATACTTGGTTCAATAAACACAAGGATTTTCTCTTTCAACATTGTTTTTATAGTTGATATTTATATTCATTATTATTTTTTCAATAAACTCCATCATCTATTACATATTTTTTGGTCTACGTGGATGATATTGTACTAACAGGGAGTAATAAAAGCTATCTTAACCAGTTTACTAAAGACCTTGATGCAACTTTCTCTGTTAAAGATATTGGTAAGTTAAACTATTTTTTGGGTATAGAAATAAATCATTCAACTTTTGGTTTATTTCTCAACCAAACTAAATACATATGAGACATTTTTTGGGGCACCAACATCATTGAGGCAAAGACCATATCTTCTCTAGCTGAAGGGGGATCCCAGTTAATAGCTTGTAAAGAATCTATAAATGACCCTAAATCGTACCGAAGTTTTGTTAGGGCGCTAAATATGTCACTATCACTAGATCGGATATCTCGTATATTGTGAATCGAGATTGTCAATTTATGAGCCAATCTACAATTAAATATTGACAGCAAAGAAATAGATTTTTTGTTATTTAAAAGGTATTATAGTTCATGGTTTTCTTATATGCCCAATTTCAAATAATTGTCTTGTGACGTTTTTCGATACGGACTGGACTGGGGATCTAGATATTAGGAGACCTACCTATGGTTATTGTATATTTGGAGGCATTATTAGCAGATAGTTTTCCATAAAACAACGAGTAGTTACTTAGTCTAATACCAAGGATGAATATATAGCTAATGCATTTGCTACCATGGAATTGATTTGATTCCAACACCTTATTCTTAAGCTTTGTGTTCCTTTACCCAAGTCATCTATTTTATGTTAATATAAGAATAAAAGTAAAATGTATGTGTAGGATTTATTAGCGAGAAAAGTTGTTAAATTGTTAGGGAAGTTAGAGGTTAGTTAAGTGTAATATTGCCACGTAAATAGTAACATGCATGTGAACAGTAACATGCACGTGAACAATAGCATATTCTTTCTTCCTTTTTACATTCTCCTGCATAAATATCTCAAAAACAGTAGAAAAAGGATACTAGACTTCTTTGCCAAACATTTTTCTTTTCATCTTTTGTTCTTGTTTTCTAGTTAGCCAAACACTAAACTTAAATGAAGTTTGATCCTAATGGCAAAAATTCAAACCCAAAGAGGAAACATCACTGCACCCCCTGGAGTAAGCCTCGTTAGTGCACAGCTTAATGGTGATAACTATAGGCCATGGAGACAGGCGATGCAGATTGCTTTAGGAACTAGAAGCAAAATTGACTTTATTGAGAGAACTATCCTAACTGTGCAAAAAGGAGCAACCTACTATGCTCAATGGAAACATAATGACTGGACGGTGACTTCCTAGATCTTAAATTCCTTATGCAAGGAACTCTCGTATGCTTTTCTATATAATGACTCATCGAAAGATCTATCGAAAGATCTTGTATGCTTTTCTATATAATAGGATTTAAGAAATGTAATTTAAAAACTCCTATGAATAGTGATGAGGACATAGGAGGTAATTGTGAAGAGCTAGGAAGCATAATAGCTTACTAAATGCAGCAAGAGCTGAAGAAGCTATCAAAGGTCAAAGGATAGCTCATAAATCAACTCAAAACTTCTCACAGTAACTTTACAGGTAAAGAGGAATCTATAAACCTGTGTTGTTCTAGTTATGTTACAACGAATACTTGGGTGATTGATACTAGAGCAATGGACCATATGTCACTAGATGAGTCCGTTTTTACTAATCTGAATACTTTGAAGGTTCCTATTGTAGTTAGTTTATTTGATGGGACTCATATTGTGGTTAATCAAATAGGAGATGTTATTCTTATTTCAATACTGAAACTTAAAGGAGTGTTATTAGTGCCTAAGTTCAAATTTAATTTGCTCTCAGTTAGCAAATTATGTAAAGATCATAAGCTCAAAGTTACGCTTCTCTCCCATTATTGCATCTTTTAGGACCAGGTGACTGATGCAGTGATAACTTTGGGAAAGGCAGTTGGAGGTTTGTATCACCTAGATGACAAAGAACCATTGGATAATAAAGTTTTTAAGATCAGTAAGCATAAGTCTCCTATTTCTTTCGTTGAGCATAATAATGAGTCATGTAAATACAATAATCTTAATTGTCAAAGTTTTAATAAAGTTGTTACTGTTATTGGTTATGATATTTGGCATATGAGATTGGGTCATGGATCAGCTAGGAAACTGAGTCATATACCTATGCTGAGCAAGATCCATTATGATGAAGCAATATGTGAAGTATATCAAATGGCTAAACAATCTCGTCTGCCTTTCACTAACAAGATGGAAAGGAAGGAGAGGTTGTTTGAGTTGGTTTATGCAGATTTATGGGGCCCATACCATGTTAAGTCCATCACTGGTGCTCAATACTTATTGACAATTGTTAAAGACCATATTAGGGCAACTTGGACGTTTATGCTAGAACAGAAAGACCAGATTATTGGAGCATTAGCACAGTTTTTGAATTATGTAAAGAATTAGTTTCAAGTCAAGGTGAAAACCTTTAAGATCGATAATGGAATTGAATTTATCAACAAATAGGTAGCTGAGCTCTTTAAAAGGAAGGGAATTTCGCATCAACGCTCTTAGAGTCACTCACTACAGCAAAATGGTGTAGTAGAGCATAAACATAGACACTTGTTGGAGATTGCCAGAGCTTTACGACACTAATAGCTTTTTGGTCAGAATGTGTCCTCAAAACTACTTATATAATCAATAGATTACCCTCCAGGATTCTAAATTGGTAGACTCCTCATGATTTACTATTTGGCACTTCACCAGCATATGAACATCTACGTAGTTTTGGATGCCTTTGTTATACGAAAGACATCAAGCCTCATAAGGACAATTTTGATAGTAGGACCTTCAAATGTGTCTTCACTGGCTATCCTAGCAATTACAAGGGTTGCAAGGTGTTTGATCTAGACAACAGGAAGGTGTTAATCATTGGATATGTGAAGTTTGTGGAGACTATATTCCCTTATGCCAACACCAACCAAATATCCTCACCAATTCTCCCTTTACCACTGACATTTTCTACAAATGATAACAAAGTCACTGAAACCACACCAGAGCAACTTGAATCACCTCCTATTCAATTAGTCAAAAGAACTACTAGAATTCACTAACCACCACATTGGCTGGCAAACTATGTCCTAAATGCTTGTAAGCTAGATTCATCCATTAACGTACATTTACCTTCCCCACAATACCAATGCTTCATTAATGAGGTAAACCAAATTGTTGAACCTACTTCTTATCAATAGGCAGCTCATGATCCAAATTGGATAGGAGCAATGAATATGGACATACAAGCTCTCGAAGACAACCATACTTGGGAATTGACAACGTTACCGAAAAGAAAAAAGGCTATTGGGTCTAAATGGGTGTATAAGGTGAAAAGAAAGCCTGATGGTTTTGTGGATAAATTTAGAGTAAGGCTTGTGGCGAAAGGGTATAACCAGATCGAGGGTGTTGGTTTTAAAGAAAAATTCTGCCCTATGTTGGTTTTAAAGAAAAATTCTCCCCTGTGGCTAAAGTTGTTACTGTTAGGGTGTTTATTGCAATTGCAATTGCTATTGCTTATCAATGGCCCATTCATCAGTTAGACGTGAATAACGCGTTCCTTCACGTCTATCTGGATGAAGAAGTTTACATGAAACATCTCCAAAGTATGATAAAGTTGCTTCTAACCAAGTCTGTTTATTGCAACGTTCTTTGTATGAACTCAAGTAGGCGTCAAGGCATTGGAATCAAGAGTTTACTGCGTTTCTCTCTGATCTTAGTTTCAATCAATCAACCCACAACCATTGCCTCTTCACTAGATAGCAGAATGAAGAATTTCTTGCACTTCTTGTCTATGTTGATCATATCATAATAACTAGGAACTCAGAAACTGGAATTGTTGAAATTAAGAGGGCCTTTGATCATAAGTTTACAATCAAAGACTTATGGAGTTTAAAATATTTTCTTGGCATATAGGTGCACAGAGCTCATGATGGGATCACCTTAGCCAGAGAAAATTTAGCACTGATGTTATTGATGATTACGATATGAAAGATTGTGCTCCTGTTAAAATCCCACTACCATAAGGTCTCAAGCTTGATACCACTGGGGTGGGGAGGGGGGGTCTTTTAGACAGTCCAGAATAATATATACATTTAGTGGGGAGATTATTGTATATTAACATCACAAGGCTAGACAGTAGGCACGCCATTCAAAATCTCAGTCAGTTTGTCTCTCAACCTCGAGAACCTCATCTCACAGCAGCTCTACATGTTGTAAAGTACCTCAACTAGACCACTACAAAGAGTTTATTTTTTTCGTTCGCAACAACTTTCATATCCAAGATTTTTATGCTGCTGATTAGGCATCTTGTCCTTTTAGTAAGTTTTCTCTTATTGGATATTATGTATTCCTCGGTGGGTCCGTCATTTCATGGAAAACAAAGAAACAATCTACCATTTCATGCTCTTCAGTTGAGGCTGAGTATAGGTCGATGAGAATTATAGTTTGCGAACTTAAGTGGATATCTTATCTTCTTTAGGAGCTTCACATCCCAGTTCACTTGCCTATTGCATTACACTGTGATAATCAAGCCGCCTTGTTTATTGCAACTAACCCACTACCAAACATTTGGAGATCGATTGTAACTTGGTTCGCCTGCACTTGTAGCAAGGTTTCATCAACCCTCTCCATATTTCTCTTCTCAACAACTGGCTAATGTCATGATGAAGTCTCTTCCTGTTGCACAATTTCACTACTTGTTGTCTAAGTTAGGTCTTACAGACTCTCCAACTAAGGGGGTTATAGAAGAATAAAAGTAAAAAAAGTATGTGTAGGATTTATTAGAGGGAAAAGTTGTTAAGTTGTTAGGGAAGTTACAGGTTAGTTAAGTGTATTATTGCCACGTGAATAGTAACATGCACGTGAACAGTACAATATTCTTTCTTCTTCTTCACATTCTCTTGTATAAATATCTCAGAAATAGTAGAAAAAGGATACTAGAAGAGAGCTGTTATTTTTTCTCTCTTAAACATTTTGCTTCTCATCTTTCGTTTTTGTTTTCTAGTTAGCCAAACACTAAACTTGGGTTTTCTATAGTTTTGTGACAATTTAAGCGCAAAGTTTATAACTTCTAATATGATTTTTCACAAGTGTTCAAAATACATCCAAATTGATTATCATTTTGTGCGCAACAAGGTTAAGCGAGGTGACTTATATGTCTTATGTTGCTTCAATGGATCAATATGCTAACATTCTTACAAAGGTGCTATCTACCAAGCATTTTGTTCATTTATGATCCAAACTTATTATCTATGATAGCTAGCCAAGTTTGTGGGAGGTATTAATAAGAATATCTCTCAACAATTTAATAATAAGCAATTAAGTTAAATGTTGGTTAAAACCAACTCAATTGCACCTGGATTTGCTACCAGATAACTTTATTATACTAGATTTTGTATATCTCTTTAGAATCTCTTTTGCACTCAAATATTTATGAGATTGTTGTACTCATTTAGTATAAATAGTAAAAGACTTGACTGATGAAAACATCAAAAAATTGCAAAAAACTTTTTGACTTTATATAAAATAATATTATTTTAATCAAAACCTAACAATTAACTTCGATCGGATTTTTTTGAGAATTTAAAAATTTATTAATATGGAAAAATATAAAGGGTACAGCATTGGAGAGGGACTCTCCTACATACTATTCAAAATGATGTGGTTTACACATAATAATAGATAAGAAACGATAACATTTGAACAAAAGAAATACACATCTTCGGTAAATTCTCTCCCTACTTTTCTCGAGTCTTTGAAAGGTTATCTGATTAGCATCTCTGGAGGCTACTTATCATTCATTGAGATTTAAGGAGGCGTTACGTCTCTAAGCGAATATAAGCTCGTTTAGTCAAGCTAAGGGACAAACCTCGTTGAATCTTTTATAAATATACTCAATGTTACTAACTTCGCGTAGAATACCAAGATCTGGTGGTGGATCATAGTGATGCTTCCGTCAATAAGCTCACAGTTGAGTCTGTTTTCATACTAATATCACCTATAATACCCTTCTTAGCTTGATTATTGTGAAAATTTGCTAAAGTTGCTTAATAATCAGACTCAATGTATATTTATACCCTTGTTTTGTCACCTGTTATTGTTGCCCCTATAGTACCACACTGATGAAGGTCTATGAACTAATTGATCAGTGATATCTTCACAAGATATTGTTAGCCTCGAGATAGAAGTCTATAATCTCCAAGAGGAGTCATTCTCACTATAACAAACAGTACATTTAGCGATGTTTTCTTTCACGACATTAAAAAAATCTTCACTAAAAGTCACAATTCGTGACGATTTTACAAAATCGTCGTTAAAAGTAAGAATTTAGCCACCAAACAGAAAAGTATGACAAAAGGGAAAATATTTTGAGACGATTAAGAAGAATCATCACAAAATGATGTACAATGGATGACAATTTTAGATATTCATCACTAAATATACTTATGATGACGCTTTCTATAAATCGTCACCATAGTTTGTCAAACATTTGGTGACTAATCCTGCAAATCGTCACCAAAGAGTCACAATGGGAGACGATTATGCAAAATCGTCATTAAAAAGACTTTTGGTTTTTTGCTACGATTTGACATTGTCGCTAAAAGTTATCATTTAGTGACGATATTTTTAACCATCACCAAAAGGTCTATATTTGA
This sequence comes from Erythroxylum flavicans, assembly GCA_027576715.1. Taxonomy (NCBI): domain Eukaryota; kingdom Viridiplantae; phylum Streptophyta; class Magnoliopsida; order Malpighiales; family Erythroxylaceae; genus Erythroxylum; species Erythroxylum flavicans. The sequence goes on along the minus strand of JANZXP010000196.1, from coordinate 4,793,270 downwards.
CGATGAAATTTGTAAATCGTCTAAAATGATCACACATTTGGTAACGACCATTTAGTGACAATTTCTAAAAATCGTCACCTAACGGTTGACATTTTTCAAAAATTTTAAACTAACATTTTTATAATCTATCATAGTTAAGATATGTTTTATTGGAGATTTGTTTTGCATGTTTACAATATATTATTGAAAAAAATACACAACATAATTTTAAGTGTTAAAGAGTAGTAACAATTAATCATTAATATTTACTAACTTTGAAAAAATTAGTTATTAAAAATTTAAATAATTTTATCAATATAATAATATGATATATGGAGTAGTACGAAATTTGAATTAGAAGTTTAACATTTCATACAGTTATAGAACCAGAACAATAACAGTCCACATTCAATAGTACGCAGCTTGACCCCTAACTAGTAGAGAGGTTGTTTGACAAATTCTTACAGATACAACAATAAATCAACTTTAAAGTTGAGTTTAGTTGATTGTATCGATAAATGACAATGATATAAATATTTTTTCAGATTCCAAGTGACATGAGAGTCAGTAACGATAAATGAGTACCCGATGTCTGGATTTTCGAGAATAGTCTTTGCACATTCGAAGGCACCAATTGAAACAGTAATAGTTCTTCTCTCAGGTGTATGGTTTTTCACATCCTCTTACAACAATGTTTCCACTATAGCTAAACTTGTAGAGGATACAGTGAGTAAGTCGCTAGATTTAGTATGGAAGATAAGTTCTCTAGATGAACTGCTAGTACGAAACGGTTTACCTAAAACACAACCAATATAGAACTTAGAAAGTGTATTTCTTATGATTTTATTTCCTTTTTGATAATTAGACTGTTAATTTTACAGAGAAATAAATCCAATTTTAATTTTGAAATACTAAACAGTTATCATCAAAATCGTTAAATATAAACTTTGAGCTAACAATAAGGTTGTTACTTATTGATATATTGTTAGTTAAGTTTCTTTTTCTTTTTTTCTTATTAATCCCTCATGTTATAGGAATTAAAAATATAATCTTAAAACACTAAAAATGAAGTTTGGACTAATTTTGATAATTTGCCTAAAGTTATAGATTAAGATATTAAAATTTTCTATTAACATTAATCATAGTCAATGATGGCCGCAAACTACTGAGAAAAATGATAACAGTTAAATCATAAGCTTACAAATTCTTAAACATAAATTGTAGCATAACAGGAGAGTAAGTTGCTAATTTGGCATATTTAATTATAGTGTGATAATCAACAAAGTAAGGAGACTCTATCTTTAATCACTTAATAACTTTAACCTTCCTAACAAGATTTATACGATGACGTACGCTTCACCATTGGGTTTATATAATGCTTGGTGAAAATACTAAAAGCTAAGTAGGGTTTACGAAGGTAAGATTACAGGGCTTCTCAATCAATATCGAATGATAATGCCAGAACTCCCTTTTAACTTGATTCCATCCCACGCTTCATCCACATTCTTTACTTTAAATCAACCTTGCAATACTGTTATCTAGTAATTATTATTATTAGTTATTAGAATATTAATTCGTTTATAACCAATGCAATGTATTAACATGAAAAAATAATTAAACATTAAGAAAATATGTAGTTTTTTAAATAAAAAAGCACGTGAATTCTTTATGTTTTGGCTTTAAGGTTAGATAACTAATAATCCTAAGTATTAAAAGCTTTGAGGTATGACATTGAGGTAAAAATGACACGTCATCTAATGAAAACTTTAAATTTAATAGTGCAATGAGGGACAATAGTGGTATTGTAGTTTTATTAAAAAATTATCATGATTATGGTTCGTAAGGAGGATGAATCTTGATGCTAGGTGACGTGAATATATTCCAATCCTATATTAAATCTATAATGAAGAAGTCTTGAACTAAAAATCGCGATTTCATGTAACAATCAGTATGTGAGGTTCAATGTATTGAATCAAATGTCTTTTAACAATACAACATTCAAATTCTTGAGAAAATGATGTTTTTTAACTCCCCATTAAATTTATAATTATGACTCCTTGTATAAAAGTAAAAAAGGGCTTATTGATGTAACCAACAAATTCACTCGTCAATTGAAAATTACATGTGAAAATGAATGAAATCATAACCTTCATAAGTCTAAAACAACTATATTCTCTCGTCTTAAACACCACCATATATATGAATAGCAATAATAATGAAGAAAGAAGTGATTTTGCTATTTATAAAGGCTATTTAGTTAGAAAAAGATAGAAAAAAGTGGAAACTTAGGTTAATAGGGACAAACTTTTTAATAAATCAAAAGTGCATTTTGGACCTTAATGCTTTTTTAAAAAATTAAAATCAATTAATAAGGAAAATATTCAATACAACATTATCCTTCAACAAGATGACAAAAGTAAGCCAAAACGACATTGTAACAAAGAGCATATGCTCCACATGTGGCAAACAACAACAAGTAAAATCTTTTTGGAGTTTCCCAAATCGCATTCTTAGAATTACCCTAAAATTACCCCCACTAAAGAGCCTCCAACAATTTTCGAATTAGGGCTTGACATTTCATCAACTCTTTCGTTAGACGATTAAGGAGGTAAGTGATTTCTAGTTTGATCTTTAATTCTTCTCTTCGCATTCAACCTTGATCTAGCTTCTCTGGTTACTCGATGGGTTTTCCACAGGTTCTGAGGTCTGGCCAATCTTCGATCGCTTGAGTACTAAACTTCAGAAACCGACATAAAGACCTCATGGAGGAGAGATCCCAAATGGTAAGTTCTTTCCCTTTAGATTCCAACAATTATTGTGTGATTCGTTATATAGAAATAATGATCTAATATAAACTGGGTGTTCTTGGAGATTCATTGGAGTCTCCAAGTAACTAATCTCTCACTGCATTTCTTCTCCATCTAGTTTATGATCAATTGTTCTCTGATACTGTTGGAAATAATATCTGCGATTACATGTATGCCTCTTTCCCTTTCTACAAATCTTCTGTTATTTCTCTCCCTCCAGATCTCCTAAATGCATGTTGTTATGGCAACCATATACACTTACTTGTCATGTGTGGAAGCATGATTTACATGTATCTCACGGATTATATCGTTAAGTTTTCTTTGATAGCAGTTAAGAGAACATAAGGAGGAAATATGACACCATACCATATTAGAGAATTCACATTTGAAGAATTGGTGGTCTCTGTCATCTTCCTCTAGGTTGCAAAAGATGCATCTTTTAGAGGAGGAGAGGAATTATAGTCTTGTCATAGTGCTACGTCGGTCCTACATTGCTAACCAGCTCAAAAACTACCATTAGGCTTGATAGTGTTGCTCCATATCTGCTTACACCAACCAATTCTTATGTTTGTCCGGTACTTAAGTTATTTAGCTAGTCTATTTGTGATGTTCGAAACAGCTAGCCCCTTCCATAAATATGTATCCTCTCCTCTATTGAGTCTATACTGTGGTATCGACAGAGATCTAATCTCCTCTTGAGAAAGGTTTCAGTTACCATCTACAACTAGTTCTTAGATTTTAGCTGTTTTTTAGAATCTATCCAACATCTCCCTAGTTATCAGATTGTGAATTAGTGCTTCTTAACCTGTCCAATTGTCAATAAAAATTATATTTATTAATAATTATTAAAATTTAATTACATATAATTTAATTTATAAATTAAATAAAATTAAATTATTCATAATTTTTTGATAATTAATTTTAATTTATTAAATATATAATCTTGAATTAAATTATTCATAATTTTATTGATAATTAAATAATTAAATAATATATATTTAAATGATAGTAAATCAAATTATGAAAAAAAACAGAAATAGAAAACAAAAATTACTTTTTATAGTTTTCATAATTTTTGAAAAATTGAATAAATCAAAACTAAAAACTCAAACAAACAGATATTTTTACTAAATTTGAAAACAAAAACAAAAGACCAAAAAAAAATAGAAACAAATACCCCGTAAACAAAATTTAGTTTTTGTTCATTAAGAGTCATGCCATTAAACAAAATTTAGTTTTTGTTCATTAAAAGTCATGCCATTATTAATGTGATACATATTTTTTTTTTAATCACTAAGAGTTGCTATTTGTATGCAGCATGAAAGTATGGGCCTCATATGTTTGATTTAAAAATTTTAAATTTGCTTTAAATTTAACTTTTATAAAAAAATTAATTTAAATTAATTACAATTATTCATAATTAATAATAAATTAACTATAATTAAGTTAAAGTTAATTCAAATTCCTAGACCTAAAAAGTCAAAGCTCTTACCAGCAATTTTTGAAGCTCTCTTGTCATTTCTATTATGTCAACAAACTTTAGAAGTTTAAGAGCTTGCACAGGCACTAGAATGCCTCCAAGGTAGACAATATTTTCTTTAATATGAGCTCCTACCATAGTTATTTTCTCAATCCTTTGAGCTCCTACTATGTTTAATTTCTTGATCCTTTTTGCTCTCTTATAGATATTTCCCACTTCATTGTTGCCTTCCAAGTCGTTCTCAACCCCAATCCCTGCTAACACAAAGCCATTGACCAGAGCCTTAATTAGATCATTTCTGTATTCCATAGAATCCTAATGTTTTACGTTTTTTTTTTTATCATTTGTTCTATTACAATTTTCAAGTGAGAAATGAACATTTTAATAGCTTGTTGAGAATTCTCTTTCAATATGAAGGTTAAATTTGGTTAATTTTCTCTTTTATTTGTGCAATTGCAAAACATCTTTTATCTTGCTGAGGGTGATTTTATGATATAGTTAAAGTTCCTCTTCTTCTTCACTCACTCACTCACTCCAAACATAGTCCCAATTTTTTTTCGTTTGAAAATTTTCAATTTTTTTCTCTTACTAGCTTACTTTGTCTCTCTAAAAAGTTCTCAACCTATAATGATTACCAAAATTTCCACAACTCTCTGCAACCACCAGAGGAATAGGTGGTGCTAAAATCACCACTTCAACAATAACAAATCGTTATTTTGTCTCTCTATTCTAAGGTATTTCATAAGTAATATGTTAACTAACTGCCATAAAAGCTCCAGCCCATATGGGATAAGGAGGGCCCATGGACGACCACCAAACAAAACTAAAACCGTGGGTGTTACACCTCTAGCAACTAGTACTTTGAGATGGAGACAGAGACCACCAAAGGTGAAACCAGTGACAGGTTCAATTACTTTTTAAGTGAAGTAGTGTATACAGAGATAATAGAGGGTAAAAAAGGACTTAGGCTTTTGTAACTATTTATAAATCCATAACACCTGGCATCTTACATGTCACTAAAAACGTTTGTTAACGGAGATACAAACATTAGACTATATTTGAGAAAAATTGAAAGTTCGTGTATTTAACTACCATTTTTAAAGTTCAAACTAATTGAAAATTTGAGAAAATTTTAGAATTTGTTTGTAATTAGTCTTTAAATTTATCACAAAATTTAAATTAAAACTAATTTAAGTTTTTCAAATCAGACACTAAATTTACAGTGTCACGTAACATACAAGTGATATTGGGTTCTTTTTAATAATTTAAAAATAATAAATAAATATCACGATAGTGATGATGCGATATTTAACAGACAAAATTTTGATCTCATTTAGTTTTTTGTTTATTTAGGGTTCGTTTTGAAAATTCTAAAAACAACCTTATAATTTAAATTGAACGCATTAAATGTTAAAATCTAAATTGTATTTTAATAAAAATATTAGTATTTAAAATATACTTTAGGTCTTTTTCTTAAAGGATAAATTTTACATGTATATGTTAATATTAAATTTTAATTAATATTAAATTTTATTTTTAAATTAAAATTAGTTAGTTATGTTTTTAAGCTTGGAGAAAACCATGATAAAACATGCTAAAATGATGATTACTAATATAAATTTTATTTCATAAATAAAACGTATAATATATATCAAAATTATGGTCGTTCCTAACATTTTATAGGCTTAGGATAAACTAAAAAGAAAGACATCAATAAATCAACAATATACCAATATGTAAACTTTAAAAGCATATTTTTATTACTAAAATTTAATATCCATACATCAGTCACTCAATTCGTAAGTCGATGTACTCAACAAAATACTCAATAATCATAACAAAAGCTAACACTATCTTGCAAATGTTAGCAACAATAAAATCACTAAAAATAGTAGCAGTAACAAAAACTGAACAACCATATCATATTTCAAAACACCGAGAGAATTGCACTAATAAGCACATAGATGATTATGAAAAACAATTTCTCTATGCATTTCTAGATACAAAATCATTAATAATAGTATCAAGATCAATATTGTCCAACATATCATTCTCGATACATAAAATAGCTAAATCATTAAACCTTTCTAGTAACATTGATGACTTCAAATAGGTTTTCAATAATTTTAACTTTGCAAAAATTCTCTCAATTGGTGCTACAGTCACATATACAGTCAACAGAACTCAATGAGCAATTGAAACATTTGGATAACGATATGCATCTTTAACAAATTCAAGAATTTCAACTGATGACATTAACTTATTTGACAAAGTCATTCGCAGCATTCTTAATTAAAAAAAGATCATTTAAATCCACATTCTACATATTATAATAAGAAATAGTTATTGTAAAATTAGTGCCTCTTAATTTATTATCATCCAACGACCTTAACTTCTTTGAATCAAATAAGAATCCAAAAATACTTTCAAATGTCATTAATTGTTCAAGTTCATTCGTCAACGAAACAATTGTCATATCCACAACAACTAGAAAGTAACTAACTTTAAAGAATTTCTCAGCTGATTGTATTTCTCTATGATTATCATTTTCATCAAATTGTCTTTTCTTCTAGTTGGAAATGTAAGTTCTACATTCATCTTATGTTTAAGACTTTTGGTAATATTCATACTAGAGGCAAACCATTCGTTTCTATATTTCTCAAAAAAAGCATTACACTTTCTAATTGCTCTATGGTATTGTCAATGCACATAAATTGATATTGCAACTTTTTTCTTATCATGTTAATAGCAAATAAAATATCATACCAAATAAGCATACTAAGTAAATACTCAAAATTCTCAAGTATACTAACTAAACTTTCCGCTTTACTCTTTGACTTAGCATCCTCACAAGTTTTAGATGAAAACAAAGAGTAAAAAATAATATCCTATGTAAAGAGAAAACTTTAATATCCTATATTACAATGAAAAAAACAAAAAGCAATTTCTTACTATATCTGTGAAATGAAAGAAAGATAAATTATCAAGTCGCGTGAAGGATAAATTATGAGGTCGTGTGATTTATGTTAAAAAGATGCCAACAAAAAGTAGTTGAAAATTTTTAAAAATAGGAAACTTATTACAAATATAAAAAATGATATTTGAAGAATAAAACATGAAGATTCAAATTGGGTAAGATGATTAACCTTGTATACATTAGATTGCATTAGTATAACATGTCTGATAACATCCATGTAATAGTCTTAATCAATATAATTAAATTGTCATAACAATAATGATAATTTAAATTTTGATGTTTATAATGAATTTTTCACTTATTTTGTTGTAATATTAGGTTAAGAAGTCATATTATGCTAAAATAAATTTTCACATAAGTTTGATAAGATTTAATTGAAATAAATAAATTTTATAAAGTTTATCAAATTTTAAATTATAATTGTTGGGATCTTCTTCTCTTTTAGTATATACTAGGCTTAAGCTCATGCACATGTGGCATTAAAGTACCTACATGTTATTTAATTAATATTGAATTCTAAATTATATACTTCATTTCTCTTATTTGAAATGTTTATTATTTTCTGTAAAAAATATTTGCCAAATTATTTTAAATTTATTTAATTAAAAATTTTGTACATAATATATAAATTATTAGTTATTACATAATTAAGTAATAAAAGAGAGATGACAAAGATATGACAGGCTAATGAATATATTTCTTTTAAGGAAATATCAAATATTACGAAAATGACTTAATAATTATCTTTTTTCAATTTTTATTATAAAAAGACACAATAATTATCTTTTTTTCAATTTTTTAGTGTATACTTCAGATAAATATCCATCTATTTTAATCTATTAAAAGTTTTAAAAAAATTTAAAATTCTACTATCAAAAAATCATCAACCCTAGACATCCAAAAAAAATGCAAACAAAAAAAATACAAAAGAGAAATATAAAAGGATCTTGTTCCTTTCTTCTCCTTAACAAGATTATGTTTCGTTAAACTTCCCAATTGATAGTTCAAACCGAACTCTTATTTAGCTCTGTTCAATAAAGCTTTAAACTCAAGATAAGAAATTTAATAACAAATTTCTTCTTTTCAACCAAAAAATCTATCAATATATATAAATATCTTGGAGCAGATTTATTGACTTTTTAATTTCTGATCTTTTTAATGAATAGATTTATTAACTTTCAAATTTTAACTCTTTTAATAAATTAATTTTTTAATTTTCAACTCTTTTAGTGAGTGGGCCCCTTATAACTCTAGAACTTGAGCAAATGTCCTTGTTTGAAACCTTACTAAAATGTATGAAGTTCAATTAATGTAAAGAAGTTTAAAGTACTAATGAACCGCATTTCTTTTAAATCACACGATTCTTTCATTTTGTTTAAATTTAGAAGTAGAAAACCTTTTGAACTTCAATTTGACATTATTAAGACTCTGTTTGGTTGAAGGTTTAGTAATGGAACGGGATAAAATATAATACACTTCTATCATTTGGTTGAGGGTTTTATAATGGAATGAAACGAAATGAGATAGAAACGGAAGATTTCATGTTACGTTCCATTCCATCCTAAACAGTAAAAATAAGAAAGTTTTGATTTGAGTGATTTAGGATAGAACGTAAACTAATAAATACATACTACCTAATATACCCTCAATAATTTTTCTTAATATCAATTATTTCTTCTA
>JANZXP010000196.1:4756135-4770079 GCA_027576715.1 Erythroxylum flavicans | reverse complement strand
TAATGTACATTAACCTCCACTTTCTTTTTTATTTTATTGTGACCGAGCGCTTATTTAACTGTCCCGTATCTGTTGCAAATATCAGACTCATTTCATATACTATCCCGTACCCATTATGAATACCAGGCTCATTAATCATGGAGCCAGGCTCTACATGCAGATTTTTTAGCTTTAAGCCCATTTAGATTGGCTACTCCGGTCACAAAGCCTTTATCTGATCATGCATATCAATGTGATGCATCAAATCACAAATATGCCATCAATAACATTCATTCAGTGTGCATCATCATTTATCACATTCATTGGATCTAAGTCTGACATTCAACATTTATTTGAGTACACATATTTCCCATATTGACATTCAAATTACAAACACTTCCAATACAGTTCCAAATATTAGACTCCTCGGACAATCAATTGTCCGAAGTCATCAATATCATAATCATATCTAAATCATTTCAATATAAATAGGTATAAGGATTAAAAGAAAAACAATTCAAACAGAAGCACGTATCTAATTGAGATCACACATCTAGATTACTCACAGTACGCCCCAAATCACACTATTGCCTGAATGGTCCAGTAATGTCTGAATGATGGCATTCAACTTGAGTGTCTAAAAGCATACAATTTACACATAATTCACATTACAAAGTCGATCAATCAAATAAGTATTCAATCATGCACAAGTATATATGTGTCATGTTCAATGCTCAATTGACCTTTCCGGGTATGTATCCTTAAATCATATAGCTTAACCATTCATCCACCATAGCCTGGACATGATTAGGTTGCAATTAGGATTCATCAATCATACATTCACTAATCATTTTCTAGCGTTATACATTAACACATTTTTCCAAATTCTCATCCATTCATTCCTAACACATCACTCATACCCTTTGGGTCACAATTGCATTCCTAAGAATACCTTCATTACTTTAACTCTTATAAATTCCAAAGTTTAGATACATTAATATCAAACAATTCATTCCTTAAGTTATAACATCAATTACCAACCTAAACTTCTCAAACACTTAACCAATTGATTTAACATCAAACTAAATTCATTTTATGCATCAATCAAGTCCTAATTCACCAAAGAAATGATCCTTAGTTAATACCATAATCACACAAAACAACATTTTCTTCACTTCAAGGCCTATCCCATAATTGTTGGATGAGCGAACCGAAAGTTCACCATCCACTTCCTTCAATTTTGTTTTTTCCAGTTTTTTCTCAAAAAAGATTTTTGGGTTCGTATTGCATGGTCATTTTGACATAGAAAATGAGGTATTTAGGCAATATATTCTTCTAATCAAATGTTCCTATATGTCTTAAGTTTCTAATGACATCAAGTTCATGTAGTTTGGTTCAGTATTCTGTGAGTGATACCCAAAATACTACAAACTGTTCTCACACCACGACAGCACCCAATACTAAACTTCAAGCCAAATTTCGAAGCCCTTAGAGACAGAATTCAAATTCAATTCCTTATGAAAATTATAGCCATATGTCTATAGTTTAATATAAATTAAAAATCATCTCATTTAGATATCTACAAATCAAGATATGGCTAAAATACAGATGTTTGTTCAGTGGAAACTCTACAACTAACATATTCCATCACACTTTAAACACCATTATCACAACTAATCCATCCTTAAACAATCACCAAAATCTTACTATTAAAGAAAACCATAAAGAGCAACATGTTACTTACTTGTTTAGCTCAAAACCTCCTCAATCTTCAAGCTAACTATCCCTCCAAATATGCAAGGATAAGGTATACTCCAAGAATAAGATGTAATAGAAAACGGTTTCTATCACAAGATGAAGACAACAAGATTTTGGAGTGACAAAGTACAGAATGTTAGAAAAATCTCAAGGTTGGAAGGGTTTTGTATGGGTGTCGATGGTGAGAAGAAGAAGAAGAGAGCATGTGACCACAAGCAAAAGAAAGATGGTCTTTTATGTGTGGAAACCATGGGTATAGGTGTGTGGTGAAGGACTGGCCACTTGTCATGACACTTGTTATACTAAGATTCAAGCCATATGTCTCACACTTCAATTACCAATTGTCGCTCCATAACTAGGCCATTTGTCACTTAATTACTAGGCCATGTGTCATTCAACTATACCACCATTTGTCAATCATTGATTCAAGCCATCTATCACTCTATTATTAATGCCACATGTTACCATTTAATAGGCCCAATCAACCTAAATTTTCATGTATCATTGTGTCTTGTCCTTTAAAATTTTTCCTAGAGTAGATGCACATATCAACTCATCAACCACTCAATTGTAACAATAAATTTGCAATTCACTAATTTTAATCCATCCAAAACAAAATTCAATCAACACACAATCACGCAATCACACCATAATTATTTAAAATCTTTCATATTCCGAAATGAGTCAATTGAGTGCATATACTATCTTTGTAATGTGTACAAAATACAATTCGTGTATGAATGCTGATGTTATGCATGTATATGCAATGCTTGATCTAGGGTTCTAACCCTAAGCGTGTTCCGAAAATCGGATATTACAATTCTCCCCCTTTAAGAAATTTCGTCCTTGAAATTCTTACCTGATTGGTCAAATAAATAGGGGTATTATCTCGTCATATTCTCTTCAGTTTCCTATGTAGCCTCTTCTCTCGAATGATTTTTCCAAAGGACTTTCACCAATAGAATCACTCAGTTTCTCAACTGTTTATTTTGATAGCCAATTATCTTGACCAGTTCCTTAACATAACCTAGATTACTTGTAATTTCAACTTCTTTAGTCGGTGACACATGGGTCGGATTAGATCATATCTCCTGAGCATACTTACATGAAATACGTTTTGTATCTGAGCCATTTCAGAAGGTAGTGCTAACTTATAGGCCAATGGTCCAACTATCTCTGTAATCTCATATGGACCAATGTATCTAAGGCTAAGCTTACCCTTTGTACCAAATCTCAGCACTCCTCGCCAAGGAAATATTCTCATAAACACCTTATCTCCCACCTTATACTCCATATATCTCCTGTACTGATCCACATAACTCTTATGTCTATCTTTTGTTGCTTTAATTCTACGTCGGATCAATTTCACTTTATCAACAGTATCTTGGATCCGTTCTAGGCCTTTAACAATCTTTAAACCCTCTTCATCCCAATAGAGGCGAACGATACTTTCTGCCATATAAAGCCTTATACGGTGTTATATTGATACTACTATGATACTGATCGTTATAAGCAAATAAAATCAGAGTTACATACTGATCCCACGCTCCTTGAAACTCCAAAACATAAGCTCTGATCATATCCTCAATAGTCTTAATCGTTCTTTCACTCTGTCCGTTTGTTTGAGAATGAAATGCAATACTGAAGTTCAACTTCGTTCCCAAAGCTATCTGTAAACTACCCCAAAATCTTGAGATAAATCTAGGATCCATGTCTGATACAATGGACACTAGAACCCATATAATCTCACTACCTTATTCACATATCTCCGAGCTAACTGATCTAGTGAGTTATTCTCTCTCACTGGCAAGAAATGAGCCGACTTGGTCAATTTATCAATAGTGACCCATATGATGTCATATTGCCTCGAAGTTCTAGGCAAATATATAATAAAATCTATAGTAATCCTCTCCCATTTCTACTCTAAAATAGGCAAGGACTGTAAATTACCAACTGGAGCCCGATGCTCTGCCTTAATCTGTTGACAAGTTAAATATTTAGCCACATATTCAGCCACTTGCTTTTTTACCCCTGGCCACCAAAAATGTTGTTTTAGTGTATTATACATCTTGGTAATATCAGGATGCATAGCATAAGCTGCTACATATGCTTCGTTCAGAATCTCTTTCCTCAAATCATCCACATCAGTAACACACAATCTCTGCTTCAACCATAATGCATCATCTCTCAATTCAAATTTAGAACTCATATCACCTTCAATTTCTCAATTAACTTCACCAATTTAGGATCTTTTCTTTGAACTTTTCTTATTATATCATAAACTACAGGCCTCAACTTCAATGTAGTTATCAATGCCTTATTTTGCCCCAATTTTAACTCAACATTCAATGCTCTCAATTGAACTAAGTTAGGCATCCTCGATAGTTGTACTTGAGCCACACTGTTATTGGATTTCCGGTTTAAAGCATCAGCTACCATATTTGCTTTACGAGGAGGATACTCAATTGTGCAATCATAGTCCTTCAACAATTCTATCCATCTCCTCTGTCTCATGTTCAACTCTTTATGACTCAACAAATTTGGACATTTCTTAAAGGGAAAGAAACCAGATGTAAGTTACTTTTATGTTTTTGGTAGTAAATGTTATATTTTTAGAGATCAAAAACAGCTCAGAAGATTCAAAAGCAAGAGTGATGAAGGAATCTTTGTTGATTGTTCAACCAATAGTAAAGCATATCGAGTGTTCAATCAAAGAACCAAGAAAGTGAGAGTTCATAAATGTTGTGATAAATTATGTGTCTCAATTAAAATGCTACAGTCATAGAAGAGAACTTGCAAAACCAACCTCATGAATCAACTCAAACAGGCAACGGAACGAGAACAAAAAAAATTCCAGATTTGCAGTTAGTTGTTGTTGGTGAAGAAACTGCTCAAATAAAAGATTTTCCAATTACTTTGGATGATGAAACTACCAAGACACTTGACTATGATATAATTCCCTTGAACTCTCAAAACTTAAGAGAAGATGATTTAACCTGATATCCTCCCTCACGAATTAGAAGCAGTCATCTAGTACAGAATATTATTGGAGATGTTAGCGAGACATGAAAAACAAGAGAAAGAAAAAGGGTTGATTACCAAGAAATTGTAGGATATTTGTGCTACACCTCTTCATTTGAGCCAAAAAAATTCAAAAAAGCCTTACAAAATGAGTTCTTGACAACAGCTATGCAAGAATAATTGACTCAACTTGCACGAAAGGATGTATGGGAATTGGTGCCAAAACCATCTAATGTGAATGTGATCGAAACAAAATGTGATGTTTCATAATAAAACTGACAAAAAGGGTAATGTGAATAGAAATAAAGCAAGTTTAGTGGCTCAGGGGTACTCTCAGATTGAAGGAATTGATTTTGACGAAACCTTCGCGCTGGTGGCAAGACTTAAGTCGATTAGACTATTGTTGGGTATAGCATGTGTGAAAGGTTTCAAGCTTTATCAAATAGATGTGAAGAATGCATTTTTGAATGGGTTTATATAGGACGAGGTATATGTTAAGTAGTCAAAAAGATTTATTGATTCAGCTTATGCATATCACATTTTTAAGCTGAAGAAGGCTCTTTACGGTCTCAAACGAGCGCCAAGGGCTTGGTACGAAAGACTCACATAATATCTCATCAAGCAAGGCTACGAATGAGATAGTGTTGACAAAACTTTATTTATTAAAAAATTCTTATCTGATTTGATAATTGCTCAGATTTATGTTGACAATATTGTGTTTGGTTCCACTCATCCTAAATTGGTGAATGACTTTGTTGAATTAATGACGCATGAATTTGAGATGAGTATGGCAGGTGAGTTAAACTTCTTTTGGGGTTTGCAAATTAAACAAGTGAAGGATAACATTTTTGTATCACAAACCAAATATGTGAAGAATTTAATAATAAAGTTTGGACTGAGAATGCTAGACATGCGAGAACATCTATAAGTGTCTTTACGAAGTTAAATGAAGATGAGAATGGCAAAAGTTTCGGTGTCAGCCTCTATTGGAGAATTATTATGAGCTTATTGTATTTACCCACAAGTAGACCAGATATCTATTATAGCGTTGGGAGTATGTGCTCACTATCAAGCCAACCCAAAAGAGACACACTTGACAGCTGTAAAAAGGATTATCAGGTATGTGAGCGGTACATCTGAATTTGGAATTTGGTATGTATGTGACCCTACGTCTTATCTAGTTAGGTACAGCGATGTGCTTTGGGCTGAAAATTTAAATGATCGGAAAAGCACTTCAGGGGTTTGTTTTATCCAAGGTCACAATCTAATTTCGTGGTACTGTATAAAGCAGAATTCAATTTACTGTCAACCGCAAAAGCAGAATATATTGTTACAGGTAGTTGTTGTTTGCAACTTCTTTAGATGAAACAAATGTTGGAAGATTATGGAATTGATCAGGAGGTGTTGACAATCCTATGTGATAACAAGAGTGCTATAGACATCTTGAAGAATTTGGTTCAACATTCAAAAATGAAACACATTGATTTGAAGTATCACTTTATCCGAGAGCATGTGAAGAACAAAATAGTTACTTTTTCACATGTGTCAATGGAAAAACAATTGGCGGACATCTTCACAAAACCTCTTGATGCAGTCAGGTTTGAACTTCTTCAAGGGGCTTTGGGTTTGTGTGCTTTAAATTATTGATGTATCTTTTCTTTTTATTAAAAAACAAAATGTAAATTCAAAAAGGGATTAAAATCCTTAACTGTATTTTTTGTTTTTATGCTACCACCAGACCCTTTATCATCCTAACTCCCTTCTTAGTGTGGATTTTGGTTTCCATTTGGCTCCATCAAAGACACATTCTCTTCCTCATCAAGCTCCAACTCTCTCATTAGTATGGGTTTCTCTCTTGGGTATATCTCTCTCTCACTACACCAGTAAGACTCATCTTTATTTGATTGGGTTTACAATATCTATCGCTAAAATGAGCAAGACGAGGCAAAAATTTTCCTCTTCAAGTGGTGGAGAAACCACTAGTGGCAGCCATTTGTCGCTCAAACCGCCTTCTATTGAACCCAACACTTAGGAGGAAATTGATTGGGGTTGGTTCGTCTTCTGCTACCTTTATTCAAGTTCCCAACACCACCTCAATTTGGGATAGATCTTCAGAATGCGATGATGTTATACAGGTGCTGCTTTCAATAGTCAAAGATTCTTTATCTGACTTTGACGAGTTTCCAACTACAAATGCTCCACCGACTGCTCCTTCTGTTGTTCCTCAGAAACAGATGAAGCAACTAGCTCAGAAAACAGTCTACCCACCTCGGAAAATTTCTTCTAGTCAAATGACAGTGGACAATGTGGTATCATTTAAGTTCTACACTTTCGAAACTGCGCAAAAATGGTATACTTTTGGCAATATCAGGTTAGTTCTTGAACACCCAATTAATTTAGATGAATTCCAATAGTATCGATTGGATGTTCTGTTATCTGAGAGGACTTTATTGCAAGCTGCATTTCTACCAGAAAATTTCGATTCTGAACTAGTAAAGGAATTTTACTGCAATTTGATTAGTGATATATTGACTAATATTTGAATTTAGCTATAAATTGGTGTATGTACTGAGTCGGCTGGTACAATTTGATGATGAAAGACTAAATGTTTTACGGGGTTTGATAATCTCATTAGAGACCAAATTTATGATGACAATTGGACTGTTCTGAATGATTTGATTGCTACTGTGTTAACTGGAGGCAAATTAACTGTTTGGTCATCCAATTCGATGCTATTGCTTCTATGTTGACATAAAAATATTTTGTGATCTATAAGTTAGTTTTAGTTACTTGGATGCCTAGTACGCATTTCTTTTCAGTTTATTTAGCACAGGCTAAATTGGTCTATGCAATTGATAATAAGGTGAATTTTAATATGGGGTGACTCATAATTGGAGCTATGCTCGCTATTGGGGGTAAGTCGCACTCTTTGCTATATTTTAAATGCTTGATTACTCAATCTCTATATGCCAATGGCATTTGATTGGAGTCAAGTGTCCTTGAACCAGTCACGTTAATAAATATCTCGCCAAGAATTTTCAAGCAACCACGAGTAGTGGACTTGCCCCACACCTCACCTGGCCCCTCGGATGCCTCGGCCACTTCATCTGTCAATCCTTATATGGCTCTTTTCACTGAAATTGAACGGATTGAAGGCATCTTTCAAGTGGGACTTGACGCTTTTCGTCAACTGAAGCAGCGGGTTCTTCAATTCTCTGATGCCTCTTGACTACTCTTTTTGGCATCCTTTGTCCCAAAGGGGGAGAAGACTTGGGTTTTTGTTGGTTGCTGCCTTATCTTTTATGTTTTGATTATTTTGAGATGATTGTTAATCTTGGATGATAATGTCTACGTTTAGACCTTGGATTAAGGGGGAATCTTTATCGTGTGAATTACGAATTTGATGTGATATTCAATGTTATATGTCCAATTATCTAGTTTAGGGAGAGTTTCAAATTTGTGACAAACAATGTCAAAAAAGGGGAGATTGTTAAGATATACATTATATATCTTATGATTTAGTTTTGACATTACTTGATAATTGGATCAAGATGGGATAGAATAATTCTTGAATTTGTATGACTTGGAGGCCAAAATCTTAACGCTACCTTAGATAATCTTTGACAAGAGGTTGTATGAAGATAAGACTCAATCTTGTAAAGACATGTGTGTGCATTACGTGACTAAAGTGTGCTGAATGAAGAATTGTACCTAGTGAAGACTTCTCGGAGGATAATGTGACTTAGTTGTTGCATGTGTCTTCAATCGTCTCCCATCTGTGCCTTTTTTATAATTTTCATAAACGTGTGAGTGGATTATTGGATTCTTATTGAGTTATTTTATGCAACCCAAGTATGTTTTCTTGGTGGGTGTCGTCTTTTATTGGTTAAAATTATTGGCAGCAAAAGAAGTCGATCTTGAGTGGATGTTATGTTTTTCACTTTGATCTCCTTGTCGTTAATTGGGAAATTTAGTGTAGCTAGTTTCAATTGGAGTTTCACACAATATGGGCATCTGATTACGACTATTTATTTGGTGAACAACTTTCAGATTTGTCTTGGAAGGAGATGAATTTATTGGAAAGTTGTTCCTTTCTATCTCAAGTGTTTTCGTTATTGTTCCTAATTATTTTTAATCACTTGAGTTGTTCGTTAATTGTCTTTATCGTTAAAAGTTATTGAGAAAATTCTCTGTTAAGGTTAACACAAGTCAATCATATTACTGAGTATCAAATACTTTCACAGGTTGTGAAGATGAGGGATAATAATAAGGATTGAGTGAGACAACTCTATAAGGCCTTGTATAAAACTATTGTTGTTCTTTGGTGAATATTAAGCTAGGTGAGGACCCCGTAGACGTAGACAAAGTGTGCCGAATTGTGTTAATAAATTTCGGTGTTGATTTATATTTGTGTATTTAATTTTTTTTGGTTTTGATTGTGCTAAAAACGATTGCGATTAAATCAGAGATTTTACAAAACATTATATCCTTCGAATTTTTCAATGTCAATGCCTATAAGTACCTTAAGCAAGCCCTGGAAGATGACGAAAAGATGAGCTAAAACGTTGACGATAACCAAAACTGTTTGCTCTACCACTCGTCGATTTCGACATCACTCCATCTCATTTCTAGGATACTAGTAACAAAGATTAAGAGGAAGAGGGTTACAAACCACAAGTTTGTAATGTTGAAATAATAAAGGCCTCGTTATTTATGCTTGGTCCCACTTTATTAATTTTTAAAAAAAATCCATGTCAACATTTAACTAACAGAGGCCTAACACCGTTAGTTGTTTCATCTAATCAGGGGTTGCTTTGAACGTTTTCTAAACCTTATGGTTCATTTTGAACATTTTTCAAACATTAGGGTTCATTTTGTTCTTCAAGGCTTGATTAGATTTTTCCTCTCTCAATCAGCCATGTCTTCATTTTACAAAATTTTCTACAGTCTTTTTGGATGGTGCCATCATTAATGAAGAAAAATTGCTTTTACCGACATAAATTCTAAATCCTTTTTTGAATGAGAATTCCTGGCCAAAGATAATAGTTCTCATACCAATTCCTTTTCAGTAGTGGATATATGTTTCACTGAACTTGGAAAATTCCTTTCTTAACTTCGTATCGATATTAATAGGAAAGTGTTTAGATTTTCCTACCATGATAAAATGATAGGCATCATATCTTTCATCTTCGTAAAAATCTAGTCCAGTAAACAAAATTTTCAACATCAAAGTATCTTTTAGAGTTATCGATGGGTTGTCTAAATAACAATCTCTAACTCCTTCTTGAATCCATTTAGGCAATGAAGAAATCTTAGGAAACTCTAAATTGGTTAAATAAATTGCATTTATGGCACCAAAATCATACCAATCGCAGATTGCTTGAGGATGAGCTCCCTGCAAAAAATTCAACCTAGGAAGTATCCCAAAAAAGTCAATATAACAAAAATCATTATTTTGTTGAGAGTATAAATCTCTCATAATCTGATAACGAGCTTGAACAGCAGGATGATCTTTGTGAAAACTCTTTATCATAATGTTTCTTGGTTTCTTAGATTTTCGAGAAGTATCTGGTCATAAAGAGATATTATCCGGAGTAAAAGCCTTTGGCTGAGATATCTATTGAGATATAGGAGAAGATCTTGTAGACTAAGATTCCTCAGTTATCTAAACTTTGTTGAGAAGTCAATAAAGTTTATGCTGTGCATAATTAAAATGATTTATCTTGGCTTGCCATATATGGAAAAAAGAGAGAAGCAATTCAGCTTTCTAATGAGATATGGAAGGAAATTTAGCAATATCTAGCGAATCTTTTATTTGTGCTTGACACTGTCTATATCTTCATACATTTGAATTAATAAATCAAATCTCTTCTTTAGGGCTGACCATCTTTGGTTAAAAAATTTTCAAGAACATTATTGTTAGATTTAATTATTTCAATATCAAAAGAATATTAAGCTAATAATGTTTGCCTTCTTATATTTCTTTTATATTTAGACATAGAAGGCATATTATTCTGAATAAATGCTTTCATCTGAGTATTATCAGTTCATAGTAAAAATCTTTTTGGTAATAAGAAATAATAAAAATTTTGACACCTCTTTATTTCACCCAGTAATTCTTTTTCATTAATATGATATCGTTGATGGGTATCTATAAAAGTTCCAAAAGTATACCTACATAGAGACTCATTATTCTTAACATGTATATCATTATAATATATCTTTTTTAATACTACACTCTATAGATGATCAGAAGTAACAATATTTGAAAAGGTTTTCTTATCTTAGCTAGATTTTGAATAAAATCAAAAGCGTAATTTAATACACCTAAAAAGCTTTGAACTTACTTTTTATCTTGTAATTTATCTAGAAATTGAGATATTTTCTCAAGTATATGAGGTTGAAGTTTAACTCCTTTACCATCTATTTCCATTCCAAGAACTTCTATCTCAGTCTGACATATCTTAGCCTTTTTCACAAAGAGAGCAAGACCATGTTTTTCACATAAATCTGCAAATGTGTAAATCTGCATAATATGTTGTGCAATATTTTTTCTAGCTATCAAGATATCATCTACATAACAATGTATAAGGTTATGATACTTAAAGATATTATCAATTTTTCTTTGAAATATCCAAAGGGCATTTTTTTAAAATTGAAAGGCATTACTAACTATTCGTAATGATCTTGTGGAGTCGAAAAAGCAGTATAAAGAATATATCATTATTCATTTTTATCTTCCAAAATCCACTTTTATAGCCAAATTTATAGAAAATTTGTTTTCCTCTTTTCAACTCTATCAACATTTCTTTATGAGGTAAAAAATATATCCATCGAATACAGTATTATAATTAATTTTTTATAGTTTACTACCATCTTAACTTTTATTTCTAAGTATCTCTGCATGATTTTCTAACCATAAAGGGCGGAGAAGAATGTGAAGATTTGCTAGGTCTAATAATCTTAAGATTTTCTAATTTCAGAAGTTGTTTCGATATTCTTCTTGATCTTCCTAATTGTATCTCATAATAGTAACTCTAATCACTTTTTGTTTATCTATCATTTCTAAATTTTCTTCCTCTATATTTTTATGTTAAAATTGTAAAGGATTATCATAATATTTTTTTCTTATCTTTTGTTTGATTATTTCTAGTCCTTTTTTATAGTCTTTATCTGTTGATCTTCGTTTTCTGTAATATTTTCTATCTTTAGTAAAGGTTTTCCTTTTGGAAAGAGGGAGTTTTCTTTATATCTTACACCATGTTGGGATGTGCAAAGTTGAAAAGAAATAGGGGTAAAACAACTATAAGCATTTTTATGGCGGTTAACTATGGTCCAATGGCCAGAAGGAGTTTTGAAATGTTCCTGCTATTTAATAGTAGCAAATAAGATTTTATGGAATAACTAAAGAAAATTTTTTCCAAGAAGAATATTCGTACCCGTATCATAGAAATAAAAAGGTGGATATTTAATTAAAAATGATCCTACAAGAATTTGAGATTAATATATTCCTGTGGATAAATGTATCTAATAGTTAGAAATATCTAGTCCTATGATAGGTTTTAAGGTTTCATGATAATGTGAAGGAAAACAAGTAGATTTGCAATAGCAAAAGCCTGCTCTGTTATTTATATAAGCTGGAAAACATTTAGCTCTATATTCTTTATAGTTAATTCCAATAAGAATATATATACTAGTGGGACTAGTCATTATTGAGAAATGTATATGATATTATTGTTATATTTTATTTGTATTCCATATTAAGATATCTTATATGCTTTAACTTGTTAAAAAAAAAACTAGTTTCTAACCTTATTTATAAATTAAATCTTTCATTTTCTACTAATAATCTTATTGGTATTCAAGTATCTCCAATCTCAATTGTAGTTTCTACAACTGTATTTATATGGTATATATCTCCATTAAAATTTATATATTTGTAAGGTTATGTTAAGTGAACTTTTATCAAATTATTTGTTAGGTTATGATTAATATAAGTTTCACTTGCACCAGTATCTATTAAAATATTACAAGCAATATAGCTTGTATCATCAAAATATTCTCCCTTTATTTTATAGTTAGAGCCTAACTTATCTGTTTATTTGCTAGTATTAAGTTATTATTTAAATTTTAAAAATTAAAATTAAAAGTAAACTAGAAGTAGAAACAAGTAAACCTTTTATGTAAAGTAAGTCATTTAAAAATTAAAATATATTTAATTATTTAAATATTTAAATATTTTAATTTACTTTATTATTTTATAAATAATGTATTAACTAAAAGATTTTACCGCTAAAGGATTCATATTTATTCTTTAACTTTTTAAAAATTATGAAAATAATGTTTAATATAAATTAGAAAACATTTTTATTGACATACAAATTTTAGTGAACATTTTATCTTTTATTTATTCTTTAAAATTATTATTTTATATTCCATGAAAATTTCTGTTACTACAAATAAATTTTAAAATTTAAAATTTAATTGTCAAGTTGACATCCATAGAAAACAATTTTAACAAGTGTGAAACTTTTAATGTAACTGTCATTTACAGAAAATTTTAAATTGTAAAAGGTTATTACCTAAATACAATGATTAAAATTTTAAACTAATTCAATTAGTTAAAGTGTAAAAATTTTAAACCATTTAAATTATCAATTTGATTTATCTTACTAATTTTTATTATTAAAAATTAATTAATTAATTAATTTTTATAAATGAACTTTCTTTTTATAAATCAAGACACCAATTAATTTTCATTCATTTCATATTCTTCATCTTCGTACCATTAATAGAAAATAATAATGATAAAAATAATCTCTTTCTTAACTTTTTTTTTAAGTTCCTCGTCTTTTTTAGGTATTAATTTTACAACAATTTAGGATATATCTTGGAAAGAATAATAATAAGAATTATATTAAATATAGTAAAGAATAAAAATAAACATAACTTCCATTTTTCACTATATTAAAAATATAAAGTATTATTACCAAAGAAGATATAAAAATACTATTTATCTAATTATCGTATATTATCAAACATCGTTTTTCATTGCTCATCTATTCATTCTTCCTGTACCAACCAACCAAAGACCTCCTAAATACTAATTAATTAGTGCAAGAGATAAATCGTTGCCTCATTCCTTGAGAGCTTTTCGAAAATTTTCAACGCCGCTTCTATTCCTAG
>JANZXP010000196.1:4734865-4752350 GCA_027576715.1 Erythroxylum flavicans | reverse complement strand
CTTATATTTTCAGATCTAATTATTTCTCTTTATTTTCGATTTTTCTTATATTTTTCCTTAAATTATCGTGAATCAAACCCCCCCAATTTCGTTACTTTCTTTTAGTTTTAAACATCACTAACCTTTACCGTTAAAAATTTCTCGTGGGAACGATATCTGCTTACCGCTACTACATTAATTTGTTTTAACGGAAGTGATTTCTTTTATATTTAGTTGCAGGCGACAGCATCACCAACCATAATGGGAAAGCTAATGTGGTAGCAGATGCTTTGAGTAGGAAGTTTGTTTCAGCTCTATAATTACGTCATAGTAGATAGAGATTTGTACCAAATGGAGCTTTGATAGTCGAGTTAAAAACGAGTCCTGATTTGAGAGAGATGATAGTACATAGATAAAAAGATGATGCCAAGGTGTAATAAATGGTACAAGGGGGTACAAGAAGGGAAATAAATTGATTTTGTAGTGAAAGATGATGAAAGTCTATACTTCTAAACTAGACTATATATACCGATAGTAAAGGACTTAGAGAAAAATTTATTACATGAAGCCTATGGTACTGTGTTCACCATATATCCTGGGAGTAAAAGATGTACTAGGACTTTAAGCAACATTAATGGTGTCCAAGAATGAAGCATTATGTAGTGGACAATGTGTCCAAGTGCTTGACTTGTTAATAGGTGAAAACTAAACATCAAGTCCTGTCTGCCTATTAAATCCCATTCCAATTCCATAGTGAAAATAGGATAATATCACTATAGACTTTTTTATAGGCTTTCCCTTTATACAGAGAAAGCATAATGCCCTATGGGTTATAGTGGACAGGCTCACCAAAGAAACTCACTTTATACCTGTCCAACCTAACTATTATATGGACAAGTTATCTGAGTTGTGTATGAATGAGATTGTTTAGCTATATGGAGTGCTATTGTCAATTGCTTCTAGCTAAGACCCACGATTTACATCAAGATTTAGGAAACGCTTGCAATCAGCTTTGGGTACTTGTGTTGAGTTTTAACACAACCTTTCACCCAAAAATGGATGGGCAATTTGAGAGAGTTATACAGGTACTAGAAGACATGCTTAGAGCATGTGTTATGGAATTTCCAGGCATTTGGGAAAGGTACATCCCTTTGATGGAATTTGTTTACAACAATAGTTATCAGTCTAGTATAGACATGGCAACATATAAAGCATTATATGAAAAAAAAAGTAGAACCCCAATTTATTGGACAGAATTGACTAAGAATAAGATGATTGGGCCTAAAATGGTAAAAGACACGGAAGAGAAAGTAGGGGTTATTTAACAAAGATTGAAGGTTGCAAGTGATAGAAAGAAATTATATGCTAACTTGAAGAGGAAATATATTGAATAGGCGGTATGTGACAAAGTTTTCTTGAAAGTTTTGCGCTAGAGAAAGGTGTTAAGATTCTGAAGAAAGGGTAAACTTTGTCTGAGATTTATAGGTCCGTATGAAATGCTTAAGAGAATTGGACCAGTGGAATATAGGTTGACTCTTCCTAAGGTGTTTTTAATTGGTGAATCAAGCAAAGCCAAAGGGGAAGAGAAGTAAAAGAACTAGAAGAAAAGCTAATTGACAAATTTCAAGGTTTGGGAATATACTTAGTTAATTTCTATATGTTCGCATATTTGAATATGGACAAAGATTGGTTTGGACATTGAATGGTTGTGGGAATGATGTCTGGGTGTTACTTTACATGGAATTGGTTGAATATGATAAGAGAAACATTTAGTGAAATTCTGTTTTAAGTTCTCGGTTCACTTGAACCAGCCTCACTATTTTGGCCATAACTAAATTGTAGTTTCTTAACAGTTTGTAATTAAGAATTTAGGTTACGTGTAATATCTCTTTTGGAATACCATATAAATGTAATGATGTAATACTACTTTAAATGATAATGTTAAGGGTTATGAAATTTTGTAATATGTATATGTATAACATTGAATAAACAAATAAGTCAGATCATACTTATAAATGAGTAGAATTTTATGTCATGAATGTATGTACAGGAATTTGGATGTCATATGTGTAGATGACTGTAGGTACCATATAAGGATTGTTACACTGCCCACTAGAAGTACGTGTATTTAGGAGATAAGCAGACCCTATCGGTCATTAGTTTATCAATGTTGACTTCTGATCAAAAAGACTCGAAAGATGAGAGAGTATAAGAAGGCCATTGGATGGACAATTATAGATATTTAAGGAACAACCCCTTCTATATCCATGCATCACGTTTTATTAAAGGAGGATGCCAAGTCCATTAGGCAAGCTCAACGTAAGTTGAATCCTTTAATGAAGACCTTTAAGATGGATTTTTAGGTTATCTTCATATCTCGATTACACTAGAGCACCAAGAAAAAGATGACCTTTACATGCCTATTTGATATATTTGCTTACCAAAGGATGCCCTTCAGATTGTGCAATGCATCCGCTACCTTCCAAAGATATATAGTGAGTACATTGAGAAGATCATAGAGGTATTTATGGATGACTTTAATGTTTATGGTTCTTCTTTGACGCTTGCTTAGAGAATCTCACACTTATATTAGAAAGATGTATTGAGACTAAGCTTGTATGTAATTGGAAATAATGCCATTTTATGGTAGATCAAGGTATAGTTCTTGGGCATGTTATATCTGTTAGGGGTATAGAGGTAGATAAGTCTAAAATTGATCCCATTTCTACCTTACCTTACCTAAAAAATGTATAAGAAGTTCATTCTTTTCTTAGTCATACAAATTTTTTACCACAGGTTCATCAATAATTTGTCAAAGATAGTCTCACTCTTATGCAAGCTATTATAACAAAATGTCTATTTTGATTTTGCTTACAAGTGCAAGGAGGCTTTTAATAGAATTAAGGAGATCTTAACATTCACACTAGTGATTCAGCCTCCAAATTGGAGCCTTCTCTTTGAGATAATATGTGTTCCGAGTGATTATGCAATAGGGGCAATTCTAGGATTAAGAGTGGGCAAAGCTGCACGTGCCATCTACTATGCTTCGAAGACTTTGAGTCCAACTCAATTAAATTATTCTACAACCGAAAAAGAACTTTTGTCTGTTGTTTTTTTTTAGAAATTAAAGAATTATATTAATAGGAGAGAGCAAAGGTTACATCGATTAGGAGACTAAAACTCTCCCTTTAACCCAAAAAATAGCATTACAAAGTAAACAAACTCAGAAATACGGCAACGATTTACACTCTAAAATAGGTAAAAACATAAATCACTTTCCCCAATCTTCGTTTGAACCTTCCAAATTAAGGTTGGAGCAACACACTTTCCACCCTCTCGAGGGTCCTTTGAAGTTAACGTTCTGCCTTTTATTGTAGCACGATCACTCTAGCATGTCCCTTGGTGATTAAAGTAATAACAATTTTCCATAATCCTCTTTTTTTCTTCTTCTGTGTATTTCATCCTTAATCTGACTAGAGAAAGTTAACTGTAACTTCCTTTCTTGTCTCTTTGAGTTCCAAGCCCTTATAAGAACATCCCTAACCCCTTTTCCAATCCCCGATGGTTTCTCCTTTTTGATAGCTAAAACAGTAAGCATCTCTTCTAGTATCCTCCAAATTATCAGATGATGTTAGTATCGAACTGTCTGCTAATTTTGTATGCATGTATCCCTATTTCACTTTATCTCTGCATGTTTCTCTAAATTCTCCATTCATTTTCCATCTAGGATAAGTATTCCTTGATAGAGCTAGAGGAGATAATCTATTCTCTAACTTTATCAAAGATGCACTCTCTAACTTGATATGAACTTCTACTTGAGTTTTGAAATCTTTGCATGTTTCTTTCTGCCCATATTTCCTTAATGCAAGTCGCAAAGGAAATTAGGTTGATAAGAGAATCAGGTTGAGAAATAGACTTTAGTCTACTAAACTATAGCATAATCACTATGAAATGAAATGTGTTTAGAGACCATAGGCATTTGTGTCTTATCCAAGAACAGATGTCTTCCGAGAAGGGGCACTCAAAAAATAGGTGGTCCTTATTCTCTTTTCCTGAGTTACACAAGACACAATCCACTCTTGAATTTAGAAAGGAGAGTTTATCCATAATGCTAAGTTTGTTTAGAGTAGTAATCTATAAGATAGATGAAGAGCTAGGCATTAGCTCCTTATACCATACTACTTCATACAATTCCACTTTGGCATTTCTCTAAAACAGCCATTCCCTGCAACTTTTTGTTGTCAATATACCTTGTGGGTGGTTTCTCCAAATGTATTGATTAGGTATTAATAGGTTAGGGAGTAGGTAGGTTGTAGGTGATGAATTTCTGTTGAGAATTCTTCCCACTGACCCTCCCTAATAAAAACCTTAACTTTAGCATTTAAAGGCAGATGGCTTAATAATTGAACTACAATCTGATTCGAGATTAAGCGTCCATTTCCTGAATAATTGTCATATCAAAAACTAGCCTTCTCTCCATCCCCTGCTTTGTATGAAATTTCAGAACTCAAATTCTCCTTTATCTTCAATAATTGTGATAGAAACCAATAGTGGGAGGACTTTGGGTTAACAGACCATATGTTTTGACCTTTTAGGTCGTAGGCATGAAGCTATTTTACCCATAAGGTGTTTTCTCCTTGCAATATAAACCAAAATTTCTTTATCAAGAGAGCTTTATTAGATAGCTTTATAGGAATAATTCCCAGTCCTCCCTCCCTCTTAGGTCTGCAGACATCGACCCACTTGACCTTAGCACATCCCTTATTCAGGCCACCTCCTCCCCATCAAAAGTTTCTCATAAACTTTTCTAATGATTTGATTACTCCCTTTTCCAGTACCATATTTGATGACCAATAGGTGTGTATGGAGTTGAGTACAGAGTTCACTAAATGTACCCTTCCTCTAAAGGATAGAGCACAATTGGCCTAAGAGGACAATCTCTTTTGAATTTTTTCAATGAGTGGGTAACATTCCTGAAACTAAATCTTTCTGGAAGTGATTGATAGACCTAGATAGCATAAAGGAGTTTGTTTCCTTAGCATACCAATTAAGGAAGGAACTATTCCTTTTAAATGATTTGCACTTTTAAAGAGAACTAAATGACTTTTATTATAGTTAACAGACAGTCTAGACATTGTGCTGAATAAGTTCAAAAAAGTTACAAAGAGCTTGATAGAAGCCTCATCAGCCTTAGAGAATAGGAAAAGATCATCTACAAAATATAGATTTACCAAAGAAAATTTCTTGCATCGGCTATGATATTTGAAACTTGAACCCTGGTAGTATTATACCTCAACAAAGAAGTTAGAGCCTCCATACATAATATGAACAAATAAGGAGACATATGATCCCCTTGTTTAAGTCCTTTTTGGCCATGAAAGATTTTATAGGGGATCCATTAACTAATATAGCATAGGAAGGGGTAGTTATGTAAGCTTCTACCTATTCAATGAACACCCTCAGAAACCTCATCACTTATAGTAGCCTCTAAATAAAGCTCCATTCTACATTGTCAAAAGCCTTCTTAAAATCAATCTTGAAGGCACAATTCTTTGGAGCTTTCTTCCTCGAGTAACTTCTTAGCAATTCTTGTACAATGGAAATGTTATCCCTTATTTATTTGCCCTATAGGAAAGCACTTTGATTATCGCTAATCAATGACCCCAAAATTGTTTTCAGTCTATTGGCAATAGTCTTTGCAATCTCTTTATAGATGAAGTTAGAACATGCTATAGGCCTATAGTCCTCCAAGGTTGCTGGATTGTTTAATTTAAGGACTAGGAAAAGATAGGTTTTGTTGATTTCCTTTAAAAGAGTTACTGAGAAGAAGAATTCTTTAATAGTTGCTTTCACCATAGGGCCAATTTCAAGCCATGCCTTATGATAAAATTGAAACCATCAAGTCCTGGAGCCTTTTTAGGACTCATTTGGAAAACAACCCCTTCTATCTCAGAGTTTTCCACTGTTCTAGTTAATAGAGTCTTCTCTTCATTTGAGAGCCTATTAAGAATAACAGAGTCCAAGTACTGAGTGTTTACAGTTACATTATGAGAGACATAGAAATCTTTGAAGAATCTCACAGCTTCTTTCAATAGATCCTCATGCCTACTTATCTTCCTTCCATCTGGCAAGGTAATTTCCTTTATAGAGATGTAGTTCTCCCTAGCAATAATAGAGCTGAAGAAGAATTTAGTATTTCTGTCTCCTTCTTTAAGCCATTTCACCCTAGCCCTCTGCTCCATAACACTAGCATGATTGTTTAAAGCTTGTATATAGTCAGACAGAGCTGATTTCTCTTGAGATAAAAGGAGAATATCCCAACGGTTATAGGAAAGTATATGCTGAAGTTGGGATAATTCGTCTTTGTCTACTGATATGGCCCAAAAAGTGTTCTCCCCTATCTGATTCTTTGGATTCTTTATGGCCTCTCTGATTAATTTCAACTTTTGAATACATTAGAATTGAAGGGTTCCATGCACATAAGTTGTTACTCCTTCCCTCAAACATTCCTGAAAGCCCTATACATTAACCAAGTAGTTGTTAAATCTAAATGGATGGCAACGCTTCACCTTTAGGAACAGATCCCCCATAGTCATTGGGATATGGTTCGAAAACATAGGGTCTAAGAAAGTGGCCTTACTTTCTTGGAAAAGTTGTAACCATGCTTGGTTGACCATAACTCAATCAAGCTTTTTCTGACTGCCCATCCATTAGTTTTCTTATTACTCTGGGAGAAAAATTTCCAGTCGCTTTGAGATCTAGAACTCCTAGCTGATCAAAATAATCCTTGAAATTGGAAGAGTAATTTCTTAAGGAAAAATGACCTTTCACTTTCATTCTATAGAGGGTAGAATTAAAATCTTCTTAAATGAGCCAAAGACCTGCTACCCTTCTTTGGAACCTTAGTAAACTCTCCTAAAGCTCCTTTCTTTGAAACAGATGGTTTAAACCATACACTACTAATGCGAAAAAGGAAGAATTCTACTCAACGAAATGCCATTTCATATGTATAACCTGTGTCTCCACTTCTATCACCTCAATATCTACTATTCGAGGATCAAACTCAACATCAAATTTGCCAAAACCATAAGCTTAATGGTTAGAGAGGAACTGCCACTTATTTCCTATCCTTTTAAGATACTTGAGATTCTCCAATCTAAGTTTTGTTTCCAAAATAGCAAAAATCGAAATAATTTCCTTAGCCAAAAAATCCTTTAAGGCCAAGAGTTTTTTTGGGGAAATTAATGCCCCTAACATTCCATACTACTATCATTAAGTAATGGCTTTAGAGCTTTGGCCTTTACTCTTAGTACCCTTCCTCTGTTTCACACTGTTAAATTGTTGCAACGTCTCTCTCTTCTGCAATACTCGATGTTAAAGAGGATGAGGTTAGCTCCATTTCAGCCCCTTTTTCTCCCTCCTGAACCGCTAGCTTGCCTTCCTTAGAAACTTCTTTTATAGTACTTGTAACTTTAACTGGTTTCTTGCATCTAAATGAGAGAATGCTGCAACATTATAGATAGCTTCCAACTCCTTATTTCCAGCCTTAACCAACTGATTCTTGTCACATACAATTGGTTCTTCTTGTGTCTCATTTTGGCTTATTTCTTGCTCATTAGTTCCTTCATTTTCACATAGATCTAGACCAATTAGTTCCTTATAGCTCCCTTCCTTAAACCTTTTCCCTATTAGTACCCATCTTTTTCCTTGTTCTGACAAATCCTTAGAGATGTCCATAGTAATACACAACTAAGCATAGCCTAGCCTTTTTCTTTTTCACTATATTCTCATCCATGTATAGAGGCTGCCCCAGATAACTTGCTATCATACTAAGGCCTTTGGTAGTACAATATTCCAATGGAATATTATACAGATTAACCCACAAAGGAACTGACTGTGACTTTTCTATTTTAAGTTGGAATCCCGACTGCCAGCTTTGTAGAAACAGAGAAAGGTTCATCATAAGCCAAGGTCCTTCTTCTAGGACTTTAAGAGCCTACACTTTGGAGGAAAAGGTAAATAAATCTAATTTTTTATCAACTAACAATACCTCTAGCAGACCCTTATTCTTCCAATTATTGGTTGCCCAATTTTGCTGCGTTGGAAAAGGGGGTCTTCTCTCTAAAAAGAATCCCACTAGAGAGGACTCCCATGATCGTGCTCATTTTTATAAAACTCCCACATTAGGCGTAACAATGAATCTTCCTTGGTCTTCTTTCAGAGGGCAGTAGTGGAGGGCATAACAATCTTCATCAGTTATCACTTGCTTCTAGCTCTTCTTGAGACTAGAGGAAGAGGAGGACCCCTTTTTCAATGGGCTTGGGGGCAGTCAAGGTTTGGGAGGGTAGCAATGAAAATTCAGTGGGTGAGTTTGAACAAAGAAAGGGGTTTCAAGTACAAACACGATTGACAGACAAGGGAATGGAAAACAGAGCTGTATCAGAAAAAGTTTTTTGGAAAAGTAGTTTCCAGAAAAAATGACAAAAAAACCCGAATAGTTTGAGAGGGAGAGTAGATGTTTGTGAAGAAGATGAAGTAGGCATATATTGAGAAAAGAAAGGGGAGCATTGCAAAAATAATTGCAAGGTGTTCTGGCTGGTTTAATAACAGTAAGGAAAAGTGGTTAGGAAAAGGTATTGCAGTAGCAAAGGTAGCGATGCCCTTGGACCCAAATAAGGATATAGGTGGAGTAGGATGGAGGATGGAAGAATTTATAGGGGGAGAAGAGGAAAATGGTTGAAAGAACAATGGATGAGAGTTTTAGATAGTGAAAGTTGAGACGGAGCAGGAGGATAGTGGCTAAATTAATCTGCTCCTAGAGCTCTACATGCTCTCTCTCTCTCTCTGAATTTCCAAAATAACAATATGGAGAAATTTTGATCATATTTACTGAGTACTAAGGATATTATTGACTCTGATCATGTAGCTTTGAGGTACTTGCACACGAAGAAAGAAGCAAAGCCAAGATTGATCAGATGGATTCTCCTTCTTTAAAAGTTTAATTTGGAAATAACAGATAAGAAGGGCGCAAAAAATGTAGCTTCTAATCACCTTAGTTGCTTGATTAGAGAGGAAGACAATATCCCTTGGAGAGAAACATTTCTAGATGAAAAACTATTTTCTACCAATTTGGCACCTTTATGGTATGCAGATATAGTGAACTTTTTAGTTACTATCAAATTACCTATTTGTTTATAAAAGGGCCAAAGGGAAATTTTGAAAAGTGAAGATAAGTACTACATTTGGGACAATTCGTATCTGTGGAGGCACTATGTAGGTCAAGTTATAAGAAGGTTTGTGCCTGAGAGGGAGACACCTTCTATCTTAGCCTTTTACCATTCGTATACTTGTGGAGGACATTTGGGGATAAGAGGACTGGCTATAAAGTTTTGGAGAGTGGTTTTTACTAGTCCTCATTGTTCAAGTACACGTATATCATTTGTAACTCATGTGATAGGTGCCAAGGTAACTTGTCCCGTAAAAATCAAATGCCACAAAATCCCATTATTTTCTATGAAAATTTTGATGTTTGGGGTATTGATTGTCAAGACCTTTTCCTCCATCTTTTGGTTTTCACTATCTATTAATTGCTTTCAATTATATATCCAACTAGGTGGAAGCTAAAGCCACCAAAACTAATGATGCTAAAGTTGTTGCAATTTTTATCAAATTTATCCTTTCTAGGTTTGGGATGGCAAAGGCCATCATAAGCAATAAGAGAACCCACTTTTACAATAGGGTGATAGAAATGTCCTTTAAGAAGTATAAAATCTTGCAAAAAGTTTCCACCTCTTACTATGCCTAAACTAGTGGCCAAACTGAGGTATCCAATAGAAAGATTAAGTTGATATTGGAGGAAACTATTTAGCCTAATAGGAAGGATTGGATCATGAGGTCGATGATGCATTATAGGCCTATAAGATGACTTATAAGATGCTAATTAGAACTTCCCGTGATATTATACATTTATTCCATAACACTTAGTGATTAATACCATGAAATGTTAAAGAAAATCATTTTGGTGTTTGATTTTACGTACAATTTGAAAGAATAAGGGTTAAAGTGAGTTTAAAGCATATTCTTTGAGCCATCTTTTTAATGTTCACACTCAACTATCATTGTGGAATAAAAAGGAGAAGGATTAAAGTGAAGATAGGATAAGAAAATGATAGAAAATGAGAATTTCAAGATGATCTGAAAGATACATGGCTGTGTATCTACTTACAATTCCATGTACACATAAGAAGATGCATTTTTTGACTTACACGGTTAAATACATGGCTGTGTATCCGTTAGTACATCTTCACAAAAATCAACATTTTTTATGATTTATGGTTGGATGCACAACTGTGCACTCAATTGTGCATTTTCCCAAAACCGTAAATTTTGTTATAAATCGACATTTGAGTAGCTTAAAGGGTATGGATCAATTTTGTGAGAAAATAAGGGGCAAAGCATGCACTATTTGGAGACTTATGGAGGTCTAGGCTTCCCTATTACGGTTTCGAAGTGAAATTAAATTCAAAGAACACTTCTGTGTGTATCTTCATTATGTAATGTTGAATCATTCTCTCCCTAATGATTGTTTATGTTATTCTATGTTTATTTATTTAGGTATTCATGTATGGATGATCATTATTCTCATTCTTGTTAGATTATTTATGTATGAGCTTATTGCTAGAAAAATACAATACATAATCATTTTGTTTGGATTCATTTGTGGTAATTAATGGTGTTGAATCATTAGGGATAATGTAACCTTGGTTAAATGCTCGAGCTTAAGTGGTTATTTCCTTGATTAATTTGTTTTCCAAACTCGTAATGTGGCTACCTTGGTAAATCTAGAGAGCTTGCTCTAGGTTGTTCGATGGCTAGGTTTATTTAAAGAACTTGTTTTAACTAAGCATGACCTAAAGGAAAATTAGGGTTAACAGAGCTTATTGTTAACCTATGATTAATAGTTGCTAGGAGAGGTATGGGAATAACAAGACAATGAAATATGCTCATTTGTGTATAGGCTAAGATTGAAATAAGGCACTGATTCCAAATCCATTCATCATTTTTATCACTTTTTGATTATTTTCTTTAATTTGTTTTCATTAGTTTAATTTTACTTTATTTTCTTATTTGAAATGAAACCAAACCCCCCATCCTCATAACTTAAACATCAATTCTTTTCATTTCAAAAGCTTTGCACACACTCTCTGTGGGATCGACATAGACTTATCACTATCTACAGTTTTAAGTTTAGTTATCTTGTATAGTGTTACGACAAGTTATCATTCCCATATAGATTGTTTCTTAGGAAGTTGTGTCACATTCCAATGGAGCTACAACATAAAGTGAATTGGGCTATAAAGCGTTACAATATGAATTTTTATGATGTATGAGTGCATAGGAAGTTACAATTGCAAGAGGTGCAAAAGATGCGAAATGACTTCTATCAAAATGCAATGATATATGAAAAAAAAGACCAAAGCTTTCCACGACAAGATGATCTCGAGAAAAAGCTTTGTTGTGGGTCAGAAAGTGCTTCTTTATCACTCCAGACTCAAATTATTCCAAAAGTAAGTTGTGTTCCTACTGGGTTGGTCCATTTTTGGTATCTCATGTCTTTTCTTTTGGTGCAATATAAATATGGAGTTTGAAAACAGAATAGACATTCAAAGTGAATGGGCATCTAAATGAAGAATGTGGAGGCATTGATGCTTGAAGATGCAAATGGCATCACTTAAAGAGGGCAACATGGAGTCGAGCCAATGAAACAAAACAAAGGCGATACTTGGAAGACAACCCAAGGGAAAGTCGTACTTTTTCATTTTCATTTTCATTTTTGCATTTTTGTTTTTTTAAAGCTCCATTTCTTACATTTGACGTTACATCATGGACAATGTAAGTTTCAAGTGTAGGGGTAGGGATATTAGTTTTCATGCACATTTTTAAGTTTGTTTGTTGCTCATGTGATTTTCTTAGGTGTTTTTTAAGTTTCAACTGTTTCGAACACATTTCCTTCTTTTGACCATAACTTCTTCTCCTGACCTCCAAATGACACGGGATTTGAACCAACAGACTCAAAACACATTTTTATATATCTTCACCAAAAATTATAACCATCTGAAGTCATTTGAAGGAGATTGATTGATGAATTTGGAACGAAATTGATGAGGAGTTCTGGAATTTCATAACTGAAGTATTTTCACTGAACATGCTTCGGTATTTTAGACATAACTTGTTCTGTAGTTATCCAAATGGAATGAATATTGATTGGGAGTAAACTAGAGACATAGGGATACAAATTGGATAAAGAAATAGAATTTTAATTCCGTCTCTAAAATTTTCAATTTCTGGATTGAATTTGAGCACATGGCACTGTTACAGTTTAAGAACAATCTGAATTATTTGGAGTGAAACGTTTGGAATACTGAACCAAATCGAATGATCTTGTTATCACTAGAAACTTAAGAGATAGGAGAAAAAATTCTGGAAGAAAGTGTCTCAAATTACTCCATATTCTTGTTCAAAAAGGACATGAAAAGTTGACCCGAAAGTATGTTTCAAGAAAAATCTGAATTGACCAAATGAGTTATGAATTTTTATTACAATGGTTTTAGTGAGGTGTAAACCTATGTACCAATTATAATTAGGCGAGTTTTGATACATGATGGATGATGTACTGAAAATTAGGAAAAAATACCCAGGAATGTCGTTGAACATGCATTGTGCATATTTTGTATACATATATGTGCATTAATAGACACTTATACAATTGTGAAAAATTGTGATATGTGTATGTATTGTATGATATAGACGAGCAATTTGAATGTCAGCATCTGGGCATTGCCAGGACTTTGAGGCAATAACTTCGGGAGGAAACGGTGAGCAACCTAGACGGTCTCACTCAATTAATTGTTTGTTTTGATTATGCTTTGAATTATCTTATGAATATGTGATTGATTGTTTGACTCCGGACATTGAAGGTCCAAGGTTTTGATTCATGAATGTGATAATTGAAGTGCTCCTTGTATGTGAATTGGATGAAATAAATGTTACTCAACAATTTTGTTGAATGTCGGACCAAGGGATGATAAATGTGTTCTGAATGTGAATGTGAAATCATGTGATTAATTGAGAATATGAAAATGTGAAGCATTGCATTACATGAATGCATGAAAGATAAAAGTAGTTGTGACCATAGTCACCAGTATAAAGAGCTTAAAGCTCATACTGTAATCAGAGCCTCAGGCTCAGTTATGAATATACGCGGTATCCACTAAGGGATATGAGACATTATCTAATACAGCTCGATATCCACGAGAGATATGGGCTAGTAAAAAGGCACTCGGTCACAACAACAACAATATAAGTGAAAGTGAGTCTCACAAGCATTGCATATATGTTTTAATAAGTGTGTTTGATTGATTAAAATGTATTGGTATCTTGTATTTGAATGAGAATGTGATATGTGATGCCCCATGCAAAATGCAAAGATGTGAATTACATTACGTGTGTTGATGTGTTTCATGAATTGAGTGAACCATCAATGATGGTTACCTTAATGAGTTCGCAAAACTCACCAAATTTGCATCGTTGATTTTCAGGACCGAGAGAGGACATTAGCTACTGAGAGACCCTACAAGAAGCACAATCCTTGTACTTTTGTGAAGAAGAAATGGATCAAAGGTCAATCAGCTGAGATTGAAGGGTTTAGTTAGACATTTTGTATAATTCCTCTTTCATGTAGCTTATTTTGTATCAGGCTTGATAATGTACATACTCAGATGATATTGAAAACTTTCAATGTACATGTATAGATGTTGAAAGTTGCATTGTAAATTCTGTTTTTATGAAATGAAAAGAGAAATTTGGTTTTAAAATATTATGTCTTTTTTTATGTCTGATAAGAGAATAAAGAATGATGATGCCATGATTAAGTGAGTGTTGTGAGTGCTCTAACACGTCATTATTATAGGGTATGTACTGGAATGTCCTCAAGGTGTTCCAATACGTACTCTACAATAATGGGTGTTACACTATCCCTAAGTATGTTTTCATGAAAATTCAAGTTGTTGTCCAAGATCTATAGATTTATTTGATAAAACACGATTTTTAAAAATTTTGGTTAACATGAACCTAGCCCTATATGCAAAGGAAAACATTTGTGATAAATATCGATCCGGTTACTCAACTAGGTCATGTTTTTATTAAGTGGCTTGGTTGGAATGTCATTATAGCCTTTTAACGTGAAGGCACACTTTTGTGATGCATGTCGATCTAATTACTCAGTTACATCACATTCTCAACTGACTACTAGCTCAATTCATAACCCAAAGGTTAACAGAATAGTTATTTTCTTATGATTTACAGTTTTTTTAACTACCTTATTTCTTTAACTAATCGTTCTTATAAAATGGTACTAGCAATGCTACTTATTCGATTGGCCTAAAATTATAAATGAATGTGAAAATTTCCTAGGGTGAATAAACTAACATCATATCCTAATTAACATATGTATTTAACCAAAGTAACCTAAGTCACTAATTTCATAAGCTAATAAATCTTTATAACCTAAAAGACTATGTTCAAAGTTAAACCAATTCTATTAAGTCCTAGACATTGAAACGTTCACACAAATCACATAATGTACACTAACATAAACTAGCATGCAAAATTCACATTCAAAATAAAAGCTTACTACATGCATCCCTCCCTGCCCTTAGAGAACACATTATGAGAAGAACAATAGTAACATAAAAGTTGAGAATAAAGATATTGTAATAAAAGAACATAAGAACAAAATAAAGGTAAAAATAAAAATAAAAAATAAAGATAAAAGATAAGGGTTAGAGCATCAAACCCATCATGGTGACTAAGGTGGCAATGGTGATGGTGTCAGAGAACAAATTCGCTTACCACTGAGATTTCTTTCCTTTCTTATAATTGATTTAAAGAGAGAACGAGAATGAGTAATCCTCAACCATTCTGATAGAAGTGTTTCATATGATGTTTTAGTATTTAATTTGTTATGTATTTTGTATTAAATTGAGTGTTTAGTATGCATTTAAGGTTTAATTAGATTAGTTTTTATGTTTAAGTGTTTTTATAGGTTAGTTTGAATCTATGAGCTTAAATTGTATATTTTTATGGTACTTGGATGTGTGTGCTAATGTTGCAGGGTTAACAAGGAAGAACGAGAAAGATTTGAAAAGTCTTGGACAAAAAAGTATAGGCCATGATTTTGCACAGTGGCCACAATCGTGCCAGAAGAGGAAGAAAAGGAAAAGCCAGCAATAGCCAAGCCAGGATCGTGCACCAGAAGTCACGGTCGTGACAAAGAGCGTCAAGTTAGGACATGATCATGCACATCAGGCCACGATTATGACAGAAAGGAAAAAGTACCGGCCATGATCGTGGCAGGTAGGGCCACGATCGTCCCCTGCATCGGACTGACACGAAAACTCAATTTTTGGGTGATTTTTGGACCATTCGACCCTGAGTTTGACCTAGGGCCTACATAAAATAAATAGAACATGATGTGACAGCCGTCAGTAGAGATTAGAGAGCCGAGATAACTACACAAACGTGAGATTCTAACAAAAATTTGAGTGAAAACGTAGATAGAGATCAGTCGATCGAGGAAGGAGACGAAGGAAGAGATGCACTAAGATACACTTGACGTGACATACTTACTAGAATAGGTGGTTTCCCGCAATCATGATTCCGAGATCCATTATAATACTATTTTCTAGTTTTTATTTTGATTTCATTTATGTACGAAATTTAGAGGTTGATTAGAAATATTTGTTGTTGAGTGTTGATTTTTCTGTCTAAACTCACCTTCGAGTTTATTTGTTCTTGAAATTAATAAAATTTGTTTAGTTGTGTTTTATTCTGATTTATTCTGATTCAATTTTATTCTTCATAACTTGGCAATAAACTGAAAGGGTGAGCTAGTACAAATCATCTATTTAGGTTAATGAGAGTTAGGTAAATCGATAAGTAGAGAATTGAATCAAACTACTAGAGTCGAGTAACGAGAGATCGAGCACAAATTCCCAGTAGGTTAATAGACAGCATTAGAACTAGTTTAAGTTTTGGACAAATTGCGGATCGAGAGATCGCAATTTCTATAATTTGAATTAGGAATTATTAATTAGGGTTTACAATTATAACTCGAGAGAGAGTAATTCACCTTAGGTTTTTCTAGGCCCATTAAGTCAGAAAATTTCATAATTGGATAGATTTTATTTAATTTCGAATAAATTCTCCCTTTCTCTCAATTGGTCACTTTTAGGTTGAATTTCGGATTAATTGCGTGAATTTACTTTGTTCATTCTTTGGGTGTTTAATTTCTCATACTTGTTTCTTAATTGATTTAAATTTTTGCAATAGTTGTTAAATTAGGTTTTGCAAACTTAGCTGCCATTAGATTTTAGGACTAGTTCCTTTCCTTATCGGATCGACACCTTAGTTACTACGTGAACAACTCATGCGCTTGCAGAATTTACCAAGGTTATCAATAGTAAAACTTAACGCAAGCACCGTTGCCAGGGAAGACAATTTAGTTCTTTAGTCTAAGGCTTTTCCATTAACTTTTGTTTTTATTTTTAAAAAAATTAGGCATAAGGTAGAGACACATCAAGACATCTTAGAGTGAGAATGAGACATGTAAAGAGTTGAGTGAAAAGATTGGTCATGGAGGATGTGTATTATGGGGAGCAAAGGATGTTTGCGGAATTCAATGAGCCCCAATGCAGTTAGAGAAATCATCTTTCTTTTACGAACCCTTACACTTTGGGGGGGCAGAACCACCCTGAATTCTATTGGTCCAACAATGTAGGGAATCATTTAGAACATCAAGACCTAGTTGAATTTCAATATGATGAATCCAGCTCATAGGATTCCAAGCTGGACAAAATCATGGATAAGCTCACAGACATGGAAGTAAACCAGAAGAGACTGGAAGAGCAAATTGATCAAGTAACAAAAAATCATACTACTTCTATTCACAATCTAAAGATTCGAATAGGCCAACTTTCCAAGGAATTTTGTAGAAAACATGTGGAAAACTATTTGCGCAGTAAGAATGTGAATTCAATAGAACCATGTCATGCTATCACACTTAGGAATGGGTTAAAGCTAAATGAACTAGCACGAAATTAAGGTAAACCCGACTTTAGAGAAATCAAAGAAGAGGATGAAGAAAAGAATGCCAACCCTCCTTATTACCCACCAGTTCTTAATATACCACATGTGAAAATAAAAAATTCTTAGGTAAATGTCTGTTGGATCCCGCTTTTAGGATTTTTCCATTTTTATTTTATTTTTATTTTTATTATTTTATTAAATTATCACGCATGGAAATAAATTAGAATTTATGAATTAGAAATTTTTGGAGTTTAATATGGTATGTTATCAATTTTGTAAGGTGGTATGAATTGAAAGAAGGAGTTAGTAGGAATTTCATGAATAAGGAAGGGTAAAATTGGAAAATCAAGAAAGTTGTCTT